>CAIGRR010180775.1:0-10871 GCA_903798365.1 Fraxinus sp. 1973-6204 | reverse complement strand
CAAACCATAGTATACATAAGCAAACCAACTGCACTGGAATAAAGAACCCGAGACATGTAATTAATGTCTTCATTTGATTGAGGACACAAGTTAGACGATAATTTAAAGTATGCGGTCAAGGGAAGACTAACAGCCTTCGCATTCAGCTATTGAATCTTTCAAGCACCTTCTCAATGTATCCCTTCTAACTCAAATACAATAAGCCAGCCTTTCTATCCCTCAAGATTTTCATACCAAGAATCTTTTTTGTTGCACCCAAATCTTTCATATCAAACTCCTTGCTGAGTCATCTATTGAGAAATACCGACTTCTACTATCAAGAATGATAGTTCATATCGACATGTGACTCAACTAATCATCAAGATTTAGTCATCTGTCAAAAATAATTGAAACTAACTGTTGAGAACGAAAGTTCATCTCGACAGATGAGTCACATAAATGTTCTATCGAGAATTCATAATTGTTGAGACTTTCATTTTGAAAAATTAAACAATCAATTAAAAGATATTTATGTTTGTTTATACGAAGTATTGGTAATTAAAATGACCTATTTTCTAGTTCTAGTCCATAATTAAAAGTTTCTATTTTCGCGTAGTAAAGAAATGCAAAAAATCCAATTTCTCGGCTTCTATAACGAGAGAGATAAATGAACACACATGCAAATACACAGCCCAACCATGTGAAACCATAACCTTGATGAACACCCATGTGGATTTCTTTAACCTCTTCTTCTTAACAATAAAACAGGTGCCAATGAAGAAGCCTGAAGACAATGCCAACACCAATCCTTTTATATAATAATGACGGTAAGTGTCAAGACAATAAACAATCGCCATCATTTCTTTCTCATGAATTGAATATCGTTATTCCGCCTCTTTCAATTTCTGACTTTCATAAGCAATCGGATGGCCTTCTTGTACCAATATACCTACAATAACACGGTCAGATGCATCAATGTGCACTTCAAACGACTTCTCAAAGTCAGGCAACTGCAACACCGATTTAGTTGAAACATCCTATTTTAACTTCTCAAATGCTCTTTGCCACTCATCAGTCCATTCCCATTTCCGATCCATTTTCAGTAAATTCGTCAAGACGTTCACTTTCTTGGAATAGCTTTGAATGAAACGTAAATAATAGTTTACTAATCCAAGAAAAGAACGTAATTCAACAACCTTGGATGGATTTGGCCACTCCATAATAGCATTTATCTTCTTTCCATCCATTCTGATTTTTCCTTGACCATCCCAATGTCCCGAAAAATCACCTCCGAACGGAAAAATTCACATTTCTCCTTCGACATATAATTGATGTTCTCTAAGCTATGAGAACACCTTCCTTAAATGGACCACATGATCACCCAGTGATCTACTGTATATCACAATATCATTTAAGTATACAACCACAAAATTATCCAAAAACTCGTATAGCACATCATTCATCAAATTGCAAAAAGTAGCATGTACATTCGTAAGACCGAATGGCATAACCAGAAATTTAAAAGAACCATACCTAGTCACGCAGACAGTCTTTGATTCATCCCATTTAGCTATTCTTACTTGTCAATAGCCCGATCGCAAATCCAGCTTGGTGAAAAGTAAGCCTTCGCCAATCGATTGAACAAATCAGCAACATTAGGCACCGGATATTTGTTATTTACCGTCACCTTATTCAGTGCATGATAATCCATGCACATCCTCATGGAACCATTATGCTTTTTTGAAATAAAACTGGGGCATCGTAGGGAGCTTTCGAAGGCTGAATGAAACTCGCATCAAGTAAATCATCAAGCTGCATCCTCAACTCTGCCAACTCGGACGGAGCCATTTGATATGGAGCCTGCGCAGGAGCCTTTGCACCTGGTTCGAGTTCAATTTTGTGATCAACAACAAGATGAGGTGGGAGAGTTCTTGGAAGTTCGGGGGCATCACATCAATGAACCCATCCAAGACGCTTGCAACCTGATCAGGTACCTCCACAACCTAATCTTCTTTGATTTCTACCAAAGCAGCAACAAAAGTCATCTCTCCTTTCCTCAAACTCGCTTAAGTTGTTTCATCCTGAATCTTCTTTCCTTTGTTTTTGTCAAGATATCTCGATGGTACAAAACAAGGACTTCCTTCATCTGCAATGTATAACCCATTCAAACGTGGTACCACGGATGCCTTGACAAAGAATTCGATACCAAGGATCAAATCAAAATCATTTAAGGGAACAGTCATCAGATTGCGCTTTCCCTCCCATTCGCCTACACGAATGGTGACTTCAGCAGATCCCTTCACAAGCTGTGATGTAGAATTTACAGCCTTAATTTTTGTAGTTACCGGAGTCATGCTTAAACCCAGCTTTTCCACTATCCTCGAACTTATAAAGTTGTTGGTTGCACCTATGTCCATCATTGTCAACACTTCCTTACCATCAACAGTAACCCAAACATACATCAAGCCACGATGTAGTATAGTGATGGCATTCACGAGTTGTAATGGATTAACTTTAGTGGGGCATACTCCGAGTTATCATCACTACCTTCCAACCTTAAGGCATTCAATTTCTCCCTCTTTGGACAAGTCTTTGCACGATGGGGACTGTTGTAAATGAAGCATCCACTGAAACTCTTTGACTTGAGTTGGGATTGATCCTCATCTTTCGATTTAGGGTCCTCGAATTTTTTCTTCTTATCCCCTTTCTTCCAATCTTTTGATGTGCTATCCTTTTTCTCATTATTCTTCCTCTGAAGAGAAGAGTTACTGTCCATCTTGTAGTCAACGAGACAATTCGCTACAATTATTGTCGAAGGAAGGTCCTTCACTCCTTCAATTCCTTCTACAACATTTCCCATGTAACAACCGGTAAATGGCTTGTAGCTTCGTTATCCTTCACCCGAGTTCGCCACCACAACTTTGCATCCCCCAAGAGATACATTGAAGTGATATTTACCCGCTCATCCTTTGGAATACGAGCAACTTTGAAGTAATGTTTCATATCCCACAGAAAGTTCTCCAACTATTTGGCATTACGAGCACGCTTTGGTTTAAGGACACGAATTTTTGAAGCACACACTGCATCTCGCACAGTAGTACTATTTAGGGCCAATTTCAGCAAGGAAATTTCTCTCTCAAGGGCATCAAACCAAGCCTTTATATTATCAACAAGATCCCACCGATATTTCATGGACGAAGATTGCCTTTCGTCTACCCCACTAGCAAACTCTTCGAATTGAGCCCTCTATTCTGTTTGCATATCATTATGTGCATGGATTTGTGCAGCCAAACTGACTGCACTATCGATTATAGGAACACCAACAAAATCATCCAACGCAACAAACCAATCCTTAAGCTTCTGACTTGCAGCCATGTCTGTAAACAAAACCCAGTAACTGCAACTTGGGAGCTCTAATACCAATTATCACAGGGATGAATTCTTGGTAAAATACTTAGCCAAATTTTCACCTATGATGGTACTGTGATTCCACTCATTAACCCATGAATTTGCACAAAAACAACATAAATTTATAAAATCATCATAAAAATTCTCCAAAATTCCTACTCAACAAGAACAGAAATTGATCACAATTCAGTAATTGACTTGTCCCATGAGATTGACTCTGATATGAATATTGAGCTCGATGAAAAGCTCATAAATCTGCCCAACATCTGCCGCATTTCAATGGGAATAAGGAAAGATTAAGATCGCCATAGGGTACCCCTATATACATAGCCACAATTTCCTTCCCCCTCCATGTCGGCAATTTCAAAACATCGACATTTTCAAGGTACGAAAATGGGTCCAACAGCAGCAACCCAGTGGCGGACTCCACTTTTGCATCAATTCGCTGCTTTTAGGGTTTGGTATATAGAATCGAATTCGTCCTCAAACATCTCAAAGGCAATGGAATCATCACTCTCCGTACTCAAAACTCCATCATCCTCAAAGGGTTTTTCGATGCTTTTAGCATCAGGGTCAGCCGAACCTACATGTTTAACGAGGCCTTTCAAGATTATCACAGGTTCAGAGCTCGGGTTTTAGCTTTGCACGAGCAACAGAGCGGGTGGAGGTGGCGAGTGTTTTGGTGCTTTCTGGAGCTCTAAGAGGGCTTCTTTTGTGTAGATGCCGAATTGGGGCTGGACATTGGAGGGAAGGAATGACGAATAAGGGGGTTTGCAATGGGTGGTCATCGTTGGCGAAAGAAAGGTATACTTTTGGTTGGGTGTTGAGAGGGAGTCTTCTTGGGTTTATTGACGGTAGATGATTTTTTTTTTTGTGGTGGACCCACTTATTCCATTTGCTGGAAATTCAATTTGATTGTGGTGGTTACTAGAATTAGGCTCTGTGTTTTGGGTTTTTGATCTTGATTTATGGCTCACGGCGGTGATGGCGGTTGATGGAAGAGAATGGGGAAGAGGAAGTGAATTTTATTTTTTATTTTTTATTTTTTATTTTTTTAGTTTTGATTTTAAAATTATTTACTTGGGATTCATTTGTAATTTTTTGAAAATTTTGGGACATGGTTGTAATTGGTTCCTTGAATTTTTCTTTTTTCTTTTCCTTTTGTGCTATTTTCAAAAGGCATGGAAATTTTCGACAATTTGCCTAATAAGTACAGAGAATCGTATTATTTAGCTTCATTCATATTACATACTTCAACAATGTGCCACCCAAGTGTAAGTCGAGACTTTAAAATCTTTCTTAGACTTTGATAATGTTGTGGATATGTAAGTCATTATTATCTTTAGTCGGAAATATGGTATTACTCAATTAATTTTTATTTATGAAAAATGGAGTTTTAATTTTAATTTTTTGAAATTAAGCAGATAACATTTCTAAAGACTATGTTAGTGGACTGCATGTTTCATCTTTGCTGCACTCATCGAAGATTATTATGTAATTATAAGTTCTTTTTACTGCTTCAATAATATTTATTATATTATATTTAGAAGACAGTGGCCCAATGGGTATGATTATGTGCCATTTCCAATTCATTTTAAAAAAGGTTGAACCTCAATCTTGAGGGCCCTACCGACCCTGCTCTGGACCATCGTGGATGAGGTAAATCGCAGGATGTGNAGGTTGAACCTCAATCTTGAGGGCCCTACCGACCCTGCTCTGGACCATCGTGGATGAGGTAAATCGCAGGATGTGTCTCCCAGGAGCTAGGGTGGAGAGCTTATGGATAGGCCTGGGCTATTAACTCTATGATAACTCCCGCTTGCAACAAAGTCAATTCCACCTTACGGGAAATCGAACTCTGCACATTTCCAATTCATTTTAGTTAGTTCTGTTGGTAGATGTAAGGTGGAATATGTAAATGGTTGTTCAAGATAATGAATTGTACTAATTTAATTCGTACGAGCATAATTAAACTACAAAAAAAAAAGAAAGTAAGAAGAATAAATCAAAAGGAAAATGAAATTCGAGGCAACTGAAAAGACTTTCTCCTTAAGACAATATTTCCTCGCAACTGTGCTGATGGATTACGGCACTTGTCTCCAAGATACAACAGATACAACTTGTGGTAGAAGCACTACAAACCACAAGCAACAATGAACTTAGAACGAATTTTTCTCTCTACACGAAAAAAGGGTTTTAGAATGACTTTGGAGAATATTTTGCAAAAGTTTTTGGTATTATGCTCAATGCAAATAATATGTGATGCATGATGGACGTCCAAATGATTCTTTATATAGAAGATGAAGGTTACGAGTGAAATGTATCGTCTCAAACTCAGCTACCTTTGCCGAAGGTCGTAGCATTTACTGTTGCTCGTCTGTCGCTGAACTCTCACTCGGGCAACGGTGACATTTTCATCAGAATTTCTCTCGCTAACCCGTCGCTCGAATGACAGTCCCATTGCTCAAGTGATAAGCGAACGATAGAAATAGTCATTTTTTAGTATCCTCTTTTCTATCCAACTCTGGACCGTAATTTCTCATTCATCTGAAATTGATTTTGAGATTCCAAATATACCACGACGGCTCGATGAGTAGAACAATTTAGTCTATTTATATTCATAATTTGACTATCGGATCAAATCCAAATATTTGGTCGAAGTTGACACAAAAGTCACTTTCACATACTTAATTTCATTCTCTAAACCAAAATCCAACAATCCCCCATATGAATGAAAATTCAAATATGCTCATACAATGTAGAAATATGATGCATTGTAGAGAGATAACAGAAAAATATTGGATCATGAAAGGTAGCTTCAGGCTTTGAACCTTCCTTAGTGAAATACTATCAAATTTACTTGGCTAATTGGTGAACGTGAGATCTTGAACCATTCACTCGTTGGTGTAAACCAAGACAATAATACTCACACAGATATATTTCCTAAATCGTTCATGGTACGTTTTTGTTTTCACGATTCAACAAACTCTGCAATGAAGAAAATATGGTTTTTATAATTAAAATTCTTCAAGTACAAAAACAAAATCGAATAACAAATGAGACCACGTCCCCACCTTAAAAATTATCATTAAAACAAAAAATAAAAATAAAAAATTAATCTACAACAATTGTGCATCTCTAAAAAGTAAATTCTACCGTTGAGAATGCAGTGTCCATTGGCAGGTCTAACTTGTTAACCGTGGATAATATTTACACAAGGGTATTCATCTTCGAGTTGCAGATTTCACCTTTGTTCCCAGTTTCCTTGCAGCGTATTGAATAGCTGCTTGCTTTGGACGTCGGTTGTGGCTCTTCTTTTTACTGCATTTTCCATCAAAGGTTAAGCAAAAGGACAAATAAATTCCAATGTAGTCGGAAATCTTCCTAATATAACTGGAGAGGATAAATCATGCATGCAAAGCTTCGCAATCAACCCAATGCATTGAGCTTAGGAGAAAAATGCTTTATGATTTGAATCCAATGATGTGGGTTACAATGTCCTAGGTATAACTTGAACTTGTGAGAAAACATGATCCCAGGGGACAAATTTTGGTTGAAAACAAAACAATTAGCATTGTAGTGTCCATTCAAAGTAATGTGAGGATGACTGCTGACCAAAAATGAAGTATAGTGATTGAACGAAACTGTTAGACATATGGAAATGGGCAAAGGCACAAAACAGACACATACACAAACACACCACGTCCTAGAAAAAGCATTAATGACCTTGCAAATAGAAGTCCTGCCGTAAGAACCATCCCTCCTACTGCCCAAGAAACTCTTTTGTTAAATGGCATTTCAGCCACCCATTGCTTGAAACCATCAAGAACTCTTGTGCTCTCTTCCCTGTGTGAAACCCCAGATACAGGGGTTCTCCAAGAATCTGCAATATAATCAAGACTAGCCTTCCCACCATAGCACGATATTTCTTCAGGATCATAAGATGACTCAACAGAAAAACCAGCCACATGGCAGAGCTCTGTTCCATTTGAGATCCATTCCGAAGCTCTACCACAAACAAGGTCGCCCACTCCACATGGCTCTAGAACCTGACAAGATGTTTTAGGATTAGACATAAAAAAATCTGCCAAGTCATTGATGATTTCACTGATGGCACTCAGTTTCAAAATAATTTTGCATTTTTTAGTCCAATAGTATGCGATTTGCCACCAAGGAAATTACCATATATAGCCCTGTTTGAGCCACATTAAAATTTTCATTCTTATTCTTCTACTCATTTTCAACCACACATTTTTCAATAAAATAATATTTTTCATCATATCAATAATTTTTCCTTCTTTTTCAACCACATATTCTCCATCAATCTACTATTCCAAAATACATTCTTCCAAAATAATGTGACTCAAACACACCCATAATGTTACTAAAAAAAGATCAAGTCCTNTTCGATAAAATAATATTTTTCATCATATCAGTAACTTTTCCTTCTTTTTCAACCACACATTCTCCATCAATCTACTATTCCAAAATACATTCTTCCAAAATAATGTGGCTCAAACGCACCCATAATGTTACTAAAAAAAGATCAAGTCCTTAAAACAAAGTATCAAAAGTAGAACAAACCTGTGTTCTTGCATCTATAGAGAAGTATGCAGCAGAGCATGCCTCGTACACCCTATCACAAAAGGAGACACATACAAGTGGAGGTCCACGTTGTACACCTACCCGTGGATCACAGATGGAACATTCCAAGAGTTCCCATAATTGCAAGCATTCTTGGCTTGCTTGCCCAGTGGAAGCTAGCCTCCTAATGGATAGTAAAGCAGGATGTGTCTGAGTCACATCACAGCATGTCTTTTTGCGGAACACCCTGCAAAGGGTCAAATCTCTGGGCCCCTTGCTTGCTTTCCTTGGAGGTTTCCCTTCGTTTGAAAATGGATGGAATCGACCACCCGGAGAAATGCAAACGTCATTATTTTTGCCTGCATTGGAATATCAAAGCATTTAATAGATTCACAAAAATGTTTCAACTCCAAATTCAAATATATTCCGGTATAAATAAGAATAAGCAACATGATTCAAGAAAAGATAATTACTAGTTCATTCTAAATGAGATCATACAAGCTACAAATCAAGTATTTACCATTTGTTTCCAACAATTACAATAATTTAAATTTGACCTAGGAAAACTTTTAGAAGCCCCATTTCATTGTGTATCAAAGCACACGACTTCCCTTTTTTCCCCAAAAGGAGAAACAACAATTTACATAATAAAGTACTTCGCCAGAAAGTTTTTAAATTTGTATGTGAACTGCATAAATTATCTGTTCCTTTTAGCCCTTGCATAATAAAAGAACAGTCGGGAATCTCCATCCAAATCCATTAATCCATCTCAATTCATCCATTGTTATTAGATATGGATCCATCCAAATAATGTTAATGAACAATACTGGACCATCCAATAATATTAATGGGTTTACTGACGTCCAATAAGATACAACAAAATCGAAAACTACAGCCCAACGGTAAACAAACCATAAAAAAAATTCCTAACCTTAAGTCCTTAACTTTGAAATAGTAATCAAACGAAAACAATTTTCCATTAACCAATAGGTTTATCAATAGCATACCAAGTAACTAGACCTTTATGTAAGTGTCAATAATCACTCAAATCTCAATAGTTATTTTCCTTGTCATGATCGGGATTTTTTTTTCTCTGCTCTCAGAAAATGATATTTACATCTCCTTGTCCAGATGAAGTTAAATTAAATTAAATTAATTAACATGCATCTTATTTTTGCTAAGAAAATGCACTTGGTATTGCTAACTGAAAATGTTAAGCGTGTAATCTCTTTTTTCTCTGGTGACACATAATATACAAGAATTGAAGTAGGTTAAATAAATTTCTTCTTCCCAAAAGCATCACAAATTATATACTATAGACCCAGGGTTTAGAGCTACATATGTATCAGCTGCTTCACCATCATAATATCCACCATGGCCCCAATGCTAGAAACAAATCAAAACTAGGCCAACTTGATTTGTGCATAAGATATTCTATTGCAAAGGTGAGTCCCTAGGATCCTCATAATCACAATATTGAGTTATTTCCAATGGACCTTCTCAATCTGATCCTAGACATATTAATTTTATTACTAGACTGCTTCAGATTTTGTGCAGTTTGCAAAAGCAAAGCTATGCTTTCAATTAGACTTAAACTGAACGACATTTAGCACACAAAAAAATTTCTTTGAACAGCTATAGAAGGTAGACTGGAGGTAGATATGCATGCACTTTGGCTTGGAGGAGGATTTCCTTGAACCAATGTAGCACAAAAAAGATAGATTAGATCATAGTTATTAAACCTAGACTGGACTGGTGGTCCACCCAGAAAACCAGTGAACCAGAACCTGGTTGGGTCCGGTCAGCATATTTGGACCAGTTCTCAATTGAACAGGTCATGAACTGCCCAATCTGGCCAAGTTTCACATTAAACTGGTTTCACCAAACCCAGCGTTGTTTGCAAAATGGGCGGTCCTTTGCAAAATGTGCAAAATTGTGGAGACCAAGTCTTGAAACCAGGACCTTAACCTTCTCAAACAGGTGCATTACCACTAGGCTGCCCCCATTGTTTGGTACAGACCAACTAAAATTAAATGTAAACATCTTATTGGAGATTGTGTTATTTTAAAGAATTTTAACTATTTATTGTCTTAGAAAAAACAATCAAAAAAATACATAGATTTCAAGTCAAACTTATCTTTTATGGTCAAATTTAAAACATAAAGAAGAAATTTATGGAAAAAGAATTAAAAGACTGATCGATGATAGAGATTCAAAAGAAATAATGAAAATCTATAGGTCTTAGATTAGATTTCAGAAAAAAGAGATAATTTGAAAATTTATAATATTCATGTCACTAAATGAACTTTTTATTAGAAACTACTTTCACTTTTAACATTGTGGTTATGTGTATGCGTCTTTTTTTCCAGAAAAAATTGTTTTGTTATAATTTCAACATAACAATGACCCACCGGTTGAATAAAACTGCATTATTTCCCCATCAAAATCATCATTCACTAATATTTGTTCCACATGCTTCTGTAACAGCCCAAAAGCCATGAATAATATACCCATTATGCAGCTTTCACCAATCATCCTCAACTCAGACAACAAAAACAAAATCAAGAAAAAATATAAAATAAAAGACCCCATTAAACTTGATATCAAACAAAAATTCAGCTTTACACTGAGTTTGAGCTGAAGCTCAGCTCCGTTAAATGATATGTACAAGATCGTTTTGAGCTCAATTTAAATAAAAATATATATACTCTCTTTTTGTTTTGGGAAAATAAATTAAAATCTTTCTAACGTTCAAAGAAAGAATGACACTTTCTGTGGAATTCCAAAATTCGTGCCTAAAGTCTAGGGATTAGTTTCTTATTTTCTTATTTCTTTCCTTGTTTTAAATAAAGAGATGAGCATGATTTTGTTTCCTTTTTTTAATTTTGTTTATTTCTGTC
>CAIGRR010180755.1:0-13809 GCA_903798365.1 Fraxinus sp. 1973-6204 | reverse complement strand
AGGCTGCATTTATATTTACTTTGTTGTTTCTTGTTTGTTTGCCTTCTTGAGAAGGGTGTCGGAAGCGTTTTATGTCCTAGTCCATTAAAGCATCATTCAGCAGTTAATTTGTTCCTAGTATTGCTGGGTTCTTCGACCTTCTAGATGTAGTTTGTGAAGAACTCAACTCAGGCCGTATGCTATTTTTTATGAAGTATACTCATCTCCGTTTCTAGTCCATGGTTCTTTTTGAATTGTTTTTTATGAAGTATGAACTATTCTTGCCGGTGTTCATGTCTGCCGCAACAGACATATCTTACTGTTTATTATGATGATTATTTTTTCATTGTGAAATATGAAGTTTATTCTTGATTGTGCTATATATTATGGAGCATCCTTAGTTATACTTGACTCGTTTTTATGAAGTATGACCAACTCCTGCTGCAGCCTGCAGCAGATGTGTTATTGTTTTTATGATGATTTATAATTATTCTTATGGGTTCCCTATAAAGTTATTTCTTGATTGTGCCATTATACTTGACTTGTTTTTATGAAGTGTGACCGAGTTGGAGAGCATCTTGCTGCAGCAGACGTATTATTGTTTTTATGATGATTTATAATTATTTTTATGGGTTCCCTATAAAGTTATTTCTTGATTGTGCCGTTTATGTTTAGCATCATTCTGCAGTACATTCTGTTCTTGTGGATTCCCTTCGCTCTTTTCTTTTGTGAATTTTTTATGAAGTATTAACTCTGTGTGAATGTGTAAATTTATCTTTTTGGGTTCTTTATTCTTTCTTCCTGTTCTATTTATGTATGGAATTAATTAGTTGATGTTCTTAAAGCATCATTCAGTAGGGAGTTCCTTTTCGCGCTCAGTAGGGAGTTCCTTTTCGTGCTGGTTCTTCGACCTTTTGAGCCTTGGTTTGCCTTTTTCCTCTCTTTCTTGTTTCTTTTGCCTTATCTTTTTTTTTTCCCCTCACTGAATGGTGAGTGGATTTCTCTTTTTTTCTAGTGCACAGTTCTTTTCTACATTGTTTTTTTATTTTTTATTGTATTGAAGTGAAAATTAGAACACATCATGCAGCGTGCCTGTTTTCTGCTGGCAGTTTTAATTTGTTGTCTTTCTATTATATTTGTGATGTAGATTTGAATTTTCTTGGCTGTACTGTTATATGGTTTTAATAGGCATATAACATCGATGTCCCTTAAATGCATTGATGTTCTTTGAAGTATCATTCAGTAGGGAGTTCTTTTCCTGTCAGTTCTTCGCACTTTCATCTTTAGTACATGTAGAATGCGACTCGAGCGACTCATGTTGTTTACTATATCCCGACTCTTTCTTGATTCTTTTGCTCTATCTTTTTTCTCTTTATTGAACAACGAGTAAAATAGTTTATCCTTGTTTCTAGTTCATTTTATTGAAGTGAAAATTAGACTGCAACTTGCAGCATGCTTGTTTGCTGCAAGGCAGTTTTACATGTTTATGTCGATTAAATGCATCATTCATCAATGTGGCTAAGCTTTTGTGCATTTCGATGATTGTTTACGTGAATTTCTCAGGTTGCTCTATGGAATCACACGTTTCTCAGTATCATATCTAAAGCAGATTGAGTTATTTTAACTTATAATTTTTATTTAGTGGACTTTGTACATTCATTCTGCTCGGAGTTCTGATCATTCTAAGGTTGTGTGAGATTATAACTTTTTCATTGACTTTGTGGCAGCCCGACTATGTTGGTAACTTCACAATGGTTCCTACAAAATGAGTTATTTTAACTAACAATTTTATTCATTATTCATAGCAGCATTTAGTTCCAAACATTATTTCTTCCTTAATTCTATTTGTTTTTTTAATTTAGTATTTAGTTGTTTTGAGCATTTATTCTGCCAGGAGTTCTAATCATTCTGCGGTTCTGTTTGATTATAACTTTTTTCATTGACTTGGTGGCAGGATTTACCCGACCGTGTTGGTAACTTCACAATGGTCCTACTGAGTTTATGAGTGAAAGTGCACTTTCCACTGGGTACAAGGTTTGTATTATAGTTGCATTTCTCTTACCTCAACCTCAATTACATGATTTAAACATTTTTTAAAATAGTATTTTGAATAAGATTAACCCTCAAGAATTATCGAAGATGATATTGTAGAGAGAGAGAAAAATATTTTATTTGCAAGGTTTTGTATTATAGTTGCATTTCTCATGCCTCAACCTCAATTACATGATTTAAACATTTTTTAAAATATTCATTGTAGATTGCAGCTCTTTAAAAAGTTACATCCAGAACACATACAAAAGTAAGTACTGTGGGCTTAAGTGGTTCCCATAACATTTTTTGGGCTGACCTGGATTGTGCTACTTTGAATTATTTATGGTCATTGGATATGTTGGATTATTTATGGTCATTGGATATGTTGGATGGTTGAGATTGATTCTTGGAGAGATATTTCTTTCTCTTGCTTCTTTGAGACACTTCACTTCTTTTCTATGCTAGATTTTTTATTCTCTTCCTTCTCTCGTGGTTTTTTAGTCAGTCTCTTTCTCTCTGGTCCGTTCTTCTGCTTCTTCTTCCTTTGGTCCAAGAAATTGATCCTCTAGCCTATTGATGGAAGAAACTTGTGTATACTTAGGCCTGAAATAGTGGATAAGTGGTGTTGGTGTTTCTCGGAGGCTGAGCTTCGATTTAGGGCGTGNCCTTTGGTCCAAGAAATTGATCCTCTAGCCTATTGAATGAAGAAACTTGTGTATACTTAGGCCTGAAATAGTGGCTAAGTGGTGTTGGTGTTTCTCGGAGGCTGAGCTTCGTTTTAGGGCGTGAATCTTGGCTGTTTTGGAAGTGTTGATTACATTATGGTTCTTGTGAGTTTTGAACTCTATAGATTTCCCAACAAATACAAATCTGCCTCTCAAAAGAAATACAACATATTGAAGATAGACAAAACCATGATGGTTATAGTATGGTAGTTGGCGAAGTTATATTTTCCTTTCTTTCAAGGGATATGGTCATTGGGGCTCGTGGTTTGCAATGCAGTAGAGGGTGTGTAGCTTTTGGGAAAATTACAGTAAATCATCCAAGATGGTTGAGAAAATATAGATTTATCATCCAAACATCGTAGAACAAAACTGCTAGTAAATTCACAGATTGGAAGATTGTGACTCTCCTCAACAGGGTGTAGCCTTTACATATCTCTAATTTCGATATTACAATGCAACTTCTAATCTGGTGTTTTGTTCTTCTACAATATCCAAGATAATCCTACTGGAGATATTAATCAAATTTATTGGCACACTTCTAAAAGGTTACAGACATTTTCAATATCAAGAGAGCACGGATGAGGTAATCAAATGTCTTACTGCTGGAAATCATACAGTTCTCAAAGATCTATTTGCCTGCAGATAGTGGGAGCAGAAAGAAATTGAAGCACAGGCTTGACTTTAAATATTATGGCAAAGTGTATTCAAGAATGCTGTGTATTTAAATATTTTTTTGAATTGTTTTGTCCTTGCAGAATGTTTGACGTGCAGGTAAGTTTTCTTCCTGTTCTTGTGGGTTCTTCGCATTTTAGACTAGAGTTCTTTTGTGAATTTTTGTAAGAAGTATATTAACTCTGGTGTGAATGTGTAATTTTATTTTATTTTTTTTGGATTCCTGTGCTATTTATGTATGGTGTTTTTTGATGTTCTAAAAGACCATTGAGCCTTAGGGTCCGTTTGATTGTTAATTAAGCTCCTGTTTGGTGCACATTAAAATTTTCATTTTCATTCTTCTACTCATTTTCAATCACACATTCTTCAATAAAATAATATTTTTCATCACATCAGTAATTTCTCCTTATTTTCCATCACACTTTATCCATTAATCTATTATTCCAATCCTTCTTTTTGTTCACGTTTAACTTTATTTTACATGAAAATTGTTCATTAAAGTGAAATTTGTTTACAATTTGTTATCAGTGCCAAAAAGTTTGCTCAAAAACTATTTTTTTCACCATTTTTTCATCAAACTTTAATGTTATTTTGACTTCGTTTTACATGAAAATTGTCCATTAAAATGAATTTTTTATTTACTATTGATTATGAAATTTATTTTCATTGCCAAACAGCAAAAATGGAAAATCTAAGCAATCAAACGGAGTAACGGACCCTTAGAGTCTGTTTGGTAAAGATTAAAATCGGATTAAAATTGAAAAACTAACCATTACTGTTGACTTTTATTAGACGAGTATAACTCAATAACGGTCATATTTTCAATTTTAAGGATTTTAATTGTTACCAAACAGCTTTTAGTTTGTGTACAACATTATTTGCTTTTTTCCTCTCTTTCTTGTTTCTTTTGCCTTCTTTTTTTTTGTTTCCTCACCGAACGATGAGTGAATTTCTCTTTATTTAAGTGAAAATTAGACCGCAACTTGCAGCATGCTTGTTTGCTACATATTTTCTTGACATTCATCCACTACTGATAGATTGTGGAAAGTAAATGCACTAGAAATTGTAATAATCTTATGGTCCATTTCAAGCCTGCTTCTGTTTGAATTATTCAATTTTTATGAACTTACTGTTGTTATTCTCACATGAATTCAATGATATTTGTATATACATCTCCATGGAAATAAATTAATTCAATGATATTCACTTCTCGCCCGAGCACACATGCCCGAAGAGCATATTTGCCCACTAACGGTGACCTCCTCGGAAATTATTTAGATATTCAATTATGATATCTTCTTGAAGGAAAATTACTATGTGACACTACCAGCTATGTTAACTTGACTACACAGTTATGGTAGACTGACGACTGCTATACTAGCATGACTACACAATGGTAGACTGACTGCCTGATCGATTACCATAACTCCCAACTGCCTGAACATCCTTTATTTTTATGTGGTGTACAAAGTACTTGGGATGGAATTGATTAGTTAAAATTCCACTTTATTATTTAGATATTTTGACTATAAACAATTTATATAATAGTTTACGTACACATGACGTTGTGAGATATGATTGGTTCAGAATTTTTTCAACCAAATGAAAGAAAATTAACGATCAAATCGTTGTCATGGTTAGAGAGGAAGAAATAGAAAGGAACTATGTATGTTTTGAATGTAATATGCACTGGTATAGGGGAGGGGTGCGTCGGGTTTTTTTCAACCCAACATAGTCGGATTGATCTAAGATCAAACTAACCAATCCAATTACTGATTTAAGCCCAACCCATGGCCGGTTTGGACTTCGGCCCAATAAAAGTTGAATTCTTACTTCTTGTTCATTTAGACAAATTCTCAAATTTGATATTACTTGAAGACCTCGATTTTTTTTCAGTACCTACATAAGGAATTGTTTCCGAAAAATTATATATAAATAAGTTTAAAATTATGAAGTATTTTGTTTTTTTACAATATTTTAGTGTTCATTCATTTCACCGTGTACATAATTTTTATTTTATAGTCAAATAACTTTGCATTTGTGCATGGTATTGATGTTAGAAAACTTGTGCATATATTTTTTGGGATTAACCAACCTAGATAGTTTTCACCAGAAAATTTGTTGATAGGCAAATGTTAATTTTATTTTGGTGGAGCGAATTGCACTTTGATATGTTTCGATGTGCTAAATAACTATTGTTCTTTCTTGAGGGACAAATGTTACGGTCTACAATGAAATAATCGAATCAAGGATTATACTCTCAATATCCAATAAAATAATATTATACGAAAATTTAAAAATATTTTTTTTTTAATATACATTTTTCAAAAAATTACTTATAATAAGTAAGAGTAATAATGGAGCTCAATTTCATATAATTTTAGCGCCCGTTTGGTTCCATTATTCCACATTATAATGAGGGGAATAATATGTATTTTAGAGAATGTGTGGTTAAAAAATGAAAAGTTTTTGAATTTATGTTTTAACATTATTTTTATTGGAGAATGTGTGATTGTTAAAAAAAGATAATAGAAAAATAAATTATAACTTAATGAAAAATAATAGTAGCCAAATGGGGCCTAATAATTTCGAATATTCAATTATATTATCATTTCGAGACTCGTGCCTTTGCCATATGGTGAACAATAAAAACAACATTGAGAGAGGACAGTGGACGGTCCAATCAGCCACATATGTCGGTGAAAGAAAGGCACGTGCGGTCCCATTATCTACCTCATCATCATCAATTATTGAAAATGTGACACCTTAATTAATTTTCAATAATTTTAAAGCTATCTTCCTAACAGAATCCGATAAATTATTTTCATAAATTCCTTTGAAAAAGAAAATTATACAGGCTGAGAATTTAAGATAGAGATGATTTAATTTGCAAGTTATATTTAATATAAAAAGCTTAATATATTTAAACTTAAAAAGACTAAACATTAGTAACTACATAATTAGAAAACTACTTAATCTAAGTTAATAAAATAGGATTAGCATCGAATTTCCATCTTTATTTTTGAGCTGCATGTCCTCTTTCTTCTCTGCCATTTTTCTTCGATGCACCTGCATTATCAATTCCAAAAAAAAAATTAAAACAAAATTATATATACCCCAACATTTTTTTTTCCTTTTTTATAAGGTTTCGTTTGCCAGATCTTTTGATAAGTCAACTTTTTTTAAGAGTGTGTTTGATTGTAAATATTTTTTGAGTAATGCTATAAGTACATAAAAGTGTACATAATACTTCACATAATTGCCATATGGTTGACCCCTATTGGAGGGTTGTCGGGTGAGAGGTCAACCATGTGGCAATTATGTAAAGCATTATGTAGGAAGCTATGTACACATAGAATTACTCTTTTTTTCAAAGAATATATCAATTTGATAACATGGAGTATTTGATTACTATTTTTTTCCCATGTTTGAGCCAAATTTTTATTTTTATTTTCATTCTCCTAATAATTTTCAACCAAACATTATTCAATAAAATAATATTTTTTCTCATATCAATAACATTTTTTTTTTAAATCATACATTTTCTGTCAATCTACTATTCCAAAATATATTCTTCTAAAATAACGTGGCTCAAACATAAGCATGAATTGTAATTTCTCTTTCATAAACAAACAGAATCAGTATGATTTAAAGCAAGGTTATAAGCCGTACAAATTAGTTTCAGACAAAAACAAATTTTCATTACCAACTGAGTGAACTTTAAGATCAAAACAAGTAGAAGCAAAACTCACTTACTTTTCGCATTACAATCTGGTGGATCTTCAAACAGAGACAGCGAAAGCTGTTTATGAGCAACACCAATATCAAACAGAATTAGCCCCGACTTCGGATCATCAACTACAATATCCTTAACCGGAAGCCACAGAAAGAGCTCTTCCTGCGAGAATCCCTCGACTCCGGTGAGACTGCCGTACGTTAAATTCGCCCGAACAACACTGTCATAAAACGCCATCGTATCAAACTTGGTTATACACGGACCATCCAGAAACACTTCAAGTAGCCCAGATTCAGACAGTGTGTAGGATTTGACCTCCTTCGGGAGGAGACCGGCCGGCAAGCCTCTGGACTGGAGGAGGTCATGAATGGAGGAGCAGTGAGAAAGTGGCGGAGAGAGAAAGAGTACGAGGAAGGAGAAGAGTATGAGATTTTGAATGAACTCCATAAATGTTAAATGTGTGTGAAGTGAAGAGAAAGGAAATTGGATTGTGGGGTTTTAATGTTAGGTTAAAGAAATATGGAGGGAGTTTGGAAAGCAGAAAGACTATTTAGCATGAGAGTCGTTTGATTTTACTAATTTACCCTTGGATTTTACTAATTGCTCGAACAAAGTGCCTAACGAAGCTAAAATATTGTTTGACACGAATGACGTAAATATAATGTGCTAGAATCTACAAGGGTATTTTAGTCAAATCGAATTTCTGAAAATAAAAGTGTAACTGCAGGAGTAAAGAAAGTCAAATCAGGTACAAGAATTTGGACCGAGAGAAAGAGTGCAAGAGCTCAGTTACAAAAATCATGAACGCTACGAGGGCATAAATGTCATTTCAAGATTGTTTGTGCTTGAGCAAGATTTTATTCTACAACTTTATTGACTATGGCTGCAATTAATTGAAACCTCATGGCATTAAAAAAGGGGAGAAATCATTTCTTAAGGGAAATTGCTTTTTCTTTTTCTTTTCTTTTTTCCCCAAAAAAGAATAAGCACTGTTTGTTGTCACACTTTTAGTAAAATAACTTTTAGGAAATTGTTTGTTGGGGAGTAAAACCAGAGTTTTAGTAAATTTCGATAAAAATTGATGAAATATGTGATTACAATTAATTGTTGATTTTGATTTAAATTAAAATTTAGATTTTAATCAATAGACTTTGGTTACAATTAAATTTATTTAATTGTGAATTTAAGGAAAAAATTGTTGAAATTAGAATTTGTTTAGAAAGAGGGCATGGAAGTTGGGTAATTATCACTAATGCCACTGAAGATTGGAGAGTAGAAGAAAACGTTGGGAAAAACTTCACCATTGGTCCCAACTTATTTGTCAAATAGTTATTTGGTCTTAACCTTTTCAAAATAAGAACTTATTTTCAGTCTTTAGCTCCTGTTTGAGCCATATTAAAATTTTCATTCACATTCTTTTACTCATTTTCAACTACGCATTTTCAATAAAATAATATTTTTCATCACATCAATAACTTTTCCTTCTTTTTCAATCACACATTCTCCATCAATCTACTATTCCAAAGTGCATTCTTCTAAAATAATATGACTCAAGCACACCCTTAAATATGATTTCGCAACCAGTACTGAACTGTGAAAACTCTCCAAATCTTATTAAGCCCTTGTTTGGTCTCAATTATTTTCAAAATACATCTTTTTCTCTCTTATTTTCAATCACATTTTTTTTAATAAAATAATATTATACGCAAACTCAAAAAACTTTTCTTTATTTTTTAACTACACTCTATCAAAATATTATTCCAAAATACATTTTGAACAAAAAATGGGACTCAAACTCAAACAGAATCTTAGTCATTTAGCAATTATTTGATCCCCATCTTTCTCTATCTTATTTTCAACTACACATTTTTTAATAAAATAATATTATACGCAAATTCAAAACTTTTACTTATTTCTTAACCACATATTTCCATCAAATCACTATTCTAAAATGTTTTTTTTTTTTTTTTGGAAAATAACATGGCTCAAATAGGCCTAAGTGTCCCTCTCATACTTAACTTCATGAAGCTGAATTTTATTTTTCGATTTGGGTTTACTTTTAAAAATTTAAGTGGGCCATACTTTTGATGGGGACAATGGGAAAACCTAGCATCGACTTGGTAATTATTTATAAATAATTTAGCTTATAAATAGATAGAAAACTAGTGGTGAATAGGTAGATAATGCTTGTGAATTCATTGAAATGTCTGGTTATAAATTAAATTTGACTATTTATAAATTCTGTCAAATAGAGGCTTAAATAGATTGTTGTCATGGGTCGATTATGTGACTATAATAAATATAAGGACTAATGTATTGCTATTGAAAGATTAGAGATCAATTTATCGTTAAGATAAATAGAATAGGGACCAATATTGTAAATTCTGTAATGGATGATAGTAGCATTACCCTCCATAGGGGGCCTACTATTGGCGTGACCGGCTCTGTTTAACGATTTAAAAGAATCTCTAGCTTAATTTAGAGTTTATTGAGAGAGAATTTTAAAAATTATTTTTAATCATGCATGTCTATGAATTCATTATAATAATTAAAAAAAAATTACTTTTTTAATAATATTCTTCAAAAAAATCATTTTTCATTCGAAACAATTTCTTCCAAACAAGTTCTTAATAACCTATAAAAGAATCTATTAGATAAATTTAACCTACAAAAGCCGTTGCCGACATAATTTGGCCCGCATGTGATTGAAATTTTCACGTGTGACAATTGACACATCTTTGGCCCTCAGGCCCCTCCCTCAAATAATATTCTTTGAATGATTTACCTTTTCAATTTCAATTTTTTAAAGTAGAAAATAATTATGTGACATGAAGATATTTGAAAAATACACCGACAAATAAAATTATAAAAGATGAAAGGTAAAAGTAATTTAGAAAAATCAGAATTATTAATCAACTATAATTACTTCGCGCTTTCAACATTCTTAAACTTCCAAAAATCGTGGAAATGTGGTCATAGTGCAGCCTGCGTATCCATTTAATAATTCGATAAATTATGATTATGTCCATGAAAAAAGATTGATACGATGCATCTCCCGTTTGTGTATCAATGAAGGGTAAGATAGTCAAATTATTTGGCCATGTTTGATTCGATCGTTTGGCTGCTTTTTCTAAGAGACAAGAATATAAATACGATCATGATTTTTAAAAGTTGCGCGTTTGACCCTAAAATCACAGAGGGGGTGAATATGTGAATAAAAATTAAAAATTATCGTTGATTAATATTGCAACAAGTCCCAAAAATTAATTACTCTATATTTAGTTCATGTGAATTAATTACCCTATGTTAAATTGTCGGCTTGTAAAAATCAATAATGTAAACAACACGAAGAATTGATGACAGAAAAAATCCTTAACCGAGTAAAAAACTTCGAGATCAAACCAATAACTTCCACTATAGACAATAGGAACTTACAATATAATCTAGCCTAGAAAACACACTAGACTTGCTAATCTAATGCATACAATCTCCAAGACTCGTTGGAACGTGCTCACACTTATTCCCGAATTTCTGAACTTGTCTATCTCATGTAGATCACAAAGAGCACATTGTTCTTGTACTCTTCCTATGCTCCTAGTCCAACATCTTTTAAACTTTAGCAACCTCTGAAAACGATTGAGAAAGTACCTTTCTGATTATACTTAGGAAGTGAGCGTCATGGATTATCTGAATTTGATATTTTCCTAACTCGTGGTTGTTGATTTCAAGAATCAGATGTTTAATCTCAATGTTTGGATATATTTTTGGATCATGAAATGATGTTATGAGAATATAATATAACGATCAACCACTGCAAAAAATGTAATAGACATTAGATATTTATAATATAAGGTATTTGAGTAGTATACGATATATAGAACTCTTGAAAAACGCGAATGAGGGTTTCTCGAAAAACACCACTCGATCACTAGCAATAGTCGAACGACGGTGTGTTGCTTGAGCAAGAGTTGGCAATAGGCATGCGACAATGATTCTGTTTTTTTTTTTTTTTTCGCTTGAGCATCAACTATGGGACATTCTAACGTAAATACAATGACTCTTTCTCCTTATTCCATACACAAACTTGGAAAACTCCTAATTTAATTATACAACCCCTAAAAATTTCATTGACTTTTACAACTATCTTATAATATTCACCTCGTCTACAGAATTGCCAATTCTACATAATTCCTAACTATTTTCCCTTGCATTGTCTATTTCAATGGGTTTCGAATGTAAAAATTCATTATTATTGACCTATAAACTTACTAGGGAAATCTATGACTTCAATGTGGTTATTCTTTCTTACTAAACATGTGAATCACAAGTTGTCTTCTTATGATTCATTATAAGTCCTCTGGAAGAACATTCAAGAACAAGCAATCCTTGCTCAAGATACAATGAGACTACTTAAGATAGAAGCACTACAAATTGCAAACATCAATGCTGGATATGTACTTCCTTTGTGGACATGCCTGTATGCAAGGGCGGAGCCAGGAAAGTAAGTTAGGGTGGGCACAATTTGTGATGCTTGAACAAACAGAATGGCCATTGAAGGGACTAAAACAGAGTTTTAAAAAGTGGGTCATCAAGTAATGGTACCCAAGTTTCACATACTTAAGCTTCACACTTTGAAGGTAATCTGGAGGTCCATTTCTACCGGTGGCACCACCAGAAACGGCGGCGGAGTTGGACACTGAGCTGCTCATTTTTGTTAACTGGGGTGACGGATTTAGTGTGTTAAAATGTGTTTTCTTGAGTAAAAACAATTATGAACAAGGTGTGTATATATAGTGTATTTAGATGAGTAGATGGATCTGAAGTTGAATGTGGTTGGGGATTGGAAGGGGTAGATGCAACTACAGCAACAGTCGAAATGCCAAGAGAAGATGGAGACAAACACGGATGGAGTTGGAATTCAAAATCAATGGCGTGTGGGGGAAAATATAGAGATTTTCTAATCTGTTTCTATTTTATTTTCTCTGCAACTTCTGCTGAATTTGAGGAGGAGGCCAGATATGTGTGATTTGAAGAAACTAATGCTCGAAATGTGTCAAAAGTTTTGGGACTATTTTCTTGTGTGAATAAATAATGAGCTGGTTCTTCAACCATTGGTGACGAATGAACGAGCCTGGAGTGGAGGAGAACAGGGGCAGTCAAGGTGAGAGAAATGGACGCTGGGGGAGTTACGGCAGCCGACGGGTAGAGAACAGAGGCAGGGTTTATCACCAGACCTGATGTTTCTTGTGTTTTTGGATTGGGCTGGGTTGGGTAGGTGAAGTTGGGCCATTTAGATTTAGCATATTAGTCATTTAAAAAAAATAAAAATAAATAAAGCCCCAAAAAAAAAAATGAGCCCAAAAGTTCAGGGTGGGCATGTGCCCACCCTGGGCCTTATTGGGCTCCTCCCCTGCCTGTATGGATAGGACATATACGTCACAAACAATGCATTTCTAGAATATTTCGGCCCGTGTGTCTCACCACAGTGGGAAATGCATTTCGTCACGTGGCAAAATTTGGTTTGAATATCCTGTGCTACTTGCCAATCCTCAGTCGAAAGTCTCAATGTTATAAAGAAGTTTATTTTATTGTGTAAAGATAATAACGCAGTTCTGAAAAAGTTTAGACAAGTGTTCGAATGAACGAGCACGTCACAATATCAATCAAGACAAAATGTTGATATTGGTGAAGTGGTAGTATGCAAATAGGTTCAAAGTCTTATTTGATTGCATTTTTAGTAATCTTAATTTCAAAAGGGGCTAGAAATTTATGAGATTGATCGATTCTATGACAATGGTTGATATTGGTGAAGTACAGTATGCGCATAGGTTCACAATCCTATGCACACTTCACATACCATCACTATGATCGTCCCTAAAAATCAAGTGCTGGGCTCTTGGAGTTTTGAAAGTTTTGAAATTAAGCCTATGCTTAGTTCAGATAAAAATTAATTTTTTAATAAATTTTGATAATACAATGTATACTAAGGAAGGTAATAAAACTCGTGGGGTCCATGGTTGAAAATAAGTAATCAAAAAAGTTCGAAGAAACGGAAGCCAAACAAGAGCTCAAAAAAGTCGAAAGGGTAGATTTTTGAGAAAATATGAGTGGCTACATATTTTTTGTTAATTATTTATCTATTATCTTTCTTAATTTCATGGATTTTTATGGTTGAACGTTGACGCAGAAATAAAAGGGTCAAAATCATCTTGTGGTAGTGTCTCGCTTTTTACTGGGGATTGCATAGCCACACTAAAAGGATTGAGATTTGCACAAGATGAGAGCCTTGGTATCTCAACGATAAAATCTGATTGTAGATTAGCCCTTTCACAATTTCAAAATAATGTACTGTGAGATAGACATTATTGCAATCAAATCATTAAGTAACGCGTCAATAAAAAGATCAAAGATGGAGCTTCGTTTGTTCTTGTTTTGTCTACTAAGGACATAAAGAAAGTGGAAGATGGATGAAAAATTTCGAAAGATATAAACAAAACAATTACTGTAGATTATTAAAATACGAGGGTGTGTGATAGAGATTAAAATCAGATTAAAATTGAAAATATAGCCGTTATTGTTGACTTTTATTAGACGGGTGGGACCCAATAACGGTCATATTTTCAATTTTAATTGGATTTTAAGCCGTACCAAACAGGCTCTAAAAAT
>CAIGRR010180701.1:0-22105 GCA_903798365.1 Fraxinus sp. 1973-6204 | reverse complement strand
TTCTAGCTAGAAACCTTGTTCTTTAATTTGATCCCTCCATGTCAATCAGTGCTTTGTGTTTGGACGACTCGTGTAAAGACCACTTATTGATTTGATTAAGAAATTTCTCTTACTCTTCCATTTTCGTCTCATATGACTTCTGTTAAACGTCCTTAATCTAAAAAATAATATTTCTTTTGTGGAAAAAACCATCTACTCTCTAAGGTAAATTCCAAATCCTTCAAAAGTTTATCGCAAACAAATTTCATGGTTTTGGTGAATAACGTATCTGCGTGCACAAAGGATAATGATATCATTCTGGATAATGATTTCATTAAGGGTATGTCCACTTTTCTAACATTTGCGAGGAGAAACATTTTCAATTTAATACACTTCGGAATGTTAAGCATTCAACAATGATGATCCTGTATCATCTGCGCAAAAAGATAGCATTAACTGGAAGTTGCAGCATCTGTCGTATGGATGGTTCGTTGACATGGACTTGTCAGAAATTCCATGTATACTTTAAGTGCTATGAGAAAGATCGGGAGACCTGTCATGAACACCCTCATGTATCAGAAGTCAACAAATGAACAAAGACCAACCAAGAACTGGAGAAGGAGGTCGAAGTGGTACCATTGATATATGTCATATCTCTGAAGAGGACTTCTTTTATATATTTTCTTATGTGATCAACCAAAAAATCATTGTTTTTGAGGATTTTTACATTTAAACATTCAATAAAAATTTTGACGCAGAATCTTATAGTGCATGCAAGTCAGCGTCAGGCTATAAGACGCAATCCTTATTCGTATCCTGACTGCTTTGTTATGAAAAAAAAGTTACGCGACATGGATGAATGTCCAACTCAACTAATATGTAATTGCGATGAGTGTTATTCATTGTGGAATCAATTATTTTTGCACTTTACGGGTTGCGTAGATTCCAATTATCCAAGAGCCATGAAGAGAAACTTAAAGCAATTATCTCACTTCGTCCGAATAAAATATTCCGAGCCAAGGTTCGTTCATCCCATGTAATAGTAACACCTGACAAATTTAGCAAAGCTCTCATCGACCAAGCCCATTAAATCCTTCAACACACATTCTTTAGCCTTTTGAGTCTCTGGTAGCTCATGATCACTCCATAATCTCGACGGACGTTGTTGATGATATTTAAAGGTTTGTAGATCGTCTGTGGATCTTATTGCTTGTGCATTATCGTCGACCAATAAACCATGCTCGAGCTTGCATACGATCATTTCGACGAACTTCCATTTCTGAATTATGTTCCCGTGCATACTTACAAACTACAAAGAACGTTTTTGTGTCCGTTTTCTTCACTCACATATGCCAACGACAACAGTTCTCGACACATACAATCGTCAACAATGATTTGTTTGATTTCTTAAATTTGATCTCAAAGTTGTATTTCAGGACAATTCGAAGCACAACTTCCTGCAAATCTTTCTTTGTTTCAAACAGTTGATCGACGTACAAATCCTCATTATCGGGGATCACACGGTAAGAATTAGATGACGGTCAACTCGTTCCAGTTCCTGCACTCCAACCCCCACACATGTCTCTAACGGGATAAGGCACTCAAATCCTCATTTGTAAATTCAAGCCCCGTTTGATAGAGATTAAAATCCAATTAAAATTGAAAATATGACCGTTATTGGGTCCCACTCGTCTAATAAAAGTCAACAATAACGGCTAGGTTTTNTCTTTTGAAAAGAATATGGCGAATAATTTAAGGAAGCAAATTTTTTGAGTCCGTTCAATCAAAATCTTTCTCAGAGCATGTTTGGGAGGGCTACAAAGTTGATTAAAATTGAAAATATGACCGTTATTAGGTCTCACTCTTCTAATAAAAGTCAACAATAACGGTTAGTTTTTCAATTTTAATCTGATTTTAATCTCTATCAAACGGGCTCTCAATGTCATTCTGGCTGTCGGGAACTACCGATGAAATTCTGTGCGTAACGAGATCACGACGAAGAACAACTGGCTCGAGAATAACCACATCGCCCTCACGAGCTACCTCCTCAACTGGTATTGATGTCATTTTATATTATACATTAGCTAGCCTTGTTCTGCTTTTAGCTCAAAATATTTCTGCATCATTTCTTCAACGACATTGTTACCAACTGAAGATATTCAAACCAACTAGACATCATTGATTAATGTACATATATCAATAAGCTAAATATGTAAATGGATACCGTGGTAGTTGTTGATACTTAGCTTGTAATAATCTACTGATGCAATCTGATTTCTTGTTTTTCCTTTTTGATAGCTGGGTAAGAAAAGCAAAAAGTTGAAGGAAGATTTCTTCATTCTCCGCTTGTGGTTCACTTGAACAAATTGCCATGAAACAATACTATCTGGAAGTTGTCGGTCTTGTAAGCCATGCAAAAATTTTCATTTACATGAAATGAGATTATCATCTTTGATATCATGCTTTGTTTTTTATTTTCGATTATTGACATGTTCAAACATGGGTATGCACGTCTTCTAGCTAGAAACCTTGTTCTTTATTTTGATCTCTCCATGTCAATCAGTGCTTTGTGTTTGGACGACTCGTGTAAAGACCATTTATTGATTTGATTAAGAAATTTCTCTTACTCTTCCATTTCCGTCTCAAATGACTTCTGTTAAAACGTCCTTAATCTAAAAAATATTTTTTTTTGTGGAAAAAACCATCTACTCTCTAAGGTAAATTCCAAATCCTTCAAAAGTTTATCATAAACAAATTTCATGGTTTTGGAGAATAACGTACCTGCGTGCACAAAGGATAATGATCTCATTCCGAATAATGATTTCATTAAGGATGTCTACTTTTCTAACATTTTGCTAGGAGAAACATTTCCAATTTAATACACTTTGGAATGCTAAACATTCAACAATGATGATCTTGTATCATCTGCACAAAAAGATAGCATTAACTGGAAGTTGCAGCATCTGTCGTATGGATGGTTCGTTGACATGGACTTGTCATAAATTTCATGTATACTTTAAATGCTATGAGAAAGATCGTAAGACCTGTCATGAACACCCTCATGTATCAGAAGCCGACAAATGAACAAAGACTAACCAAGAACTGGAGAAGGAGGTCGAAGAGGTACCATTGATATACATCATATCTCTGAAGAGGACTTCTTTTATATATTTGTTTATGTGATCAACCAAAAAAAATCATTATTTTTGAGGATTTTTGCATTTAAACATTCAATAAAAATTTTGACGCAGGATCTTATAGTGCATGCAAGTCAGCATCAAGCTATAAGACGCAATCCTTATTCGTATCCTGACTTCTTTGTTATGAAAAAAAAGTTACGCGACATGGATGAATGTCCAACTCGACTAATATGTAATTGCGAGGAGTGTTATTCATTGTGGAATCAGCTATTTTTGCACTTTACGGGTTGCGTAGATTCCAATTGTCCAAGACCATGAAGAGAAACTTAAAGTAATTATCTCACTTCATCTGAATAAAATATTCCGAGCCAAGATTAGTTCATCCCATGTGATAGTAATACCTAACAAATTTAACAAATCTCTCCTCGACCAAGCCTATTAAATCCTTCAACATACATTCTTTAGCCTTCTGAGCCTCTGGTAGCTCATGACCACTCTAGAATCTTGACGAATGTTTTTGATGATATTTAAAGGTTTGTAGATCGTCCGTGGGTCTTATTGCTTGTGTATTATCGTCGACCAATAAACCATGCTCGAGCTTGCATACGATCATTTCAACGAACTTCCATTTCGGAATTATGTTCCCGTGCATACTTACGAACTACAAAGAACTTTTTTGTGTCCGTTTTCTTCACTCACAAATGCCAACGGCAACTATTCTCAACACAGACAATCGTCAACAATGATTTGTTTGATTTCTTAAATTTGATCTCAAAGATGTATTTCAGGACAATTCGATGCGCAACTTCCTGAAAATCTTTCTTTGTTTCAAATAGTTGATCGACGTACAAATCCTCATTATCGGGGATCACACATGAAGAATTAGATGACGGTCAACTCGTTCCAGTCCCTGCACTCCAACCCCCACACATGTCTCTGACGGGATAAAGCAATCAAATCCTCATTTGTAAATTCAATGTCATTCTGGCTGTCGGGAACTACTGACGGAATTCTATGCGTAACGAGATCACAGCGAGGAACAACTGGCTCGAGAATAACCACATCGTCCTCACGAGCTACCTCATCAACTGGTATTGATGCCATTTTATATTATACATTAGCTAGCTTTGTGCTGCTTTTATCTCAAAATATTTCTGCATCATTTCTTCAACGATACTATTACCAACTGAAGATATC
This sequence comes from Fraxinus sp. 1973-6204, assembly GCA_903798365.1. NCBI lineage: Eukaryota > Viridiplantae > Streptophyta > Magnoliopsida > Lamiales > Oleaceae > Fraxinus > Fraxinus sp. 1973-6204. The sequence goes on along the minus strand of CAIGRR010180701.1, from coordinate 17,789 downwards.
CAAACCAACTAGACATCATTGATTAATGCACATATATCAATAAGCTAAATATGTAAATGGATACCGTGGTAGTTGTTGATACTTAGCTTGCAATAATCTACTGATGCAATCTGATTTCTTGTTTTCCCTGTTTGATAGCTGGGTAAAAAATAAAAAAGTTGAAGGAAGACTTCTTCATTCTCCGCTTGTAGTTCACTTGCACAAATTGCCATGAAACAATACTATCTGGAAGTTGTCGGTCTTGTAAGCCATGCAAAAATCTTCATTTACATGAAATGAGATTATCATCTTTGATATCATGCTTTGTTTTTTATTTTCGATTATTGACATGTTCAAACATGGGTATGCATGTCTTCAAGCTAGAAACATTGTTCTTTATTTTGATCCCTCCATGTCAATCAGTGCTTTGTGTTTGGACGACTAGTGTAAAGACCACTTATTGATTTGATTAAGAAACTTATCTTACTCTTCCATTTCCGTCTCAAATGACTTCTGTTAAAACGTCCTTAATCTAAAAAATAATTTTTTTTTTGTGGAAAAAACCATCTACTCTCTAAGGTAAATTCCAAATCCTTCAAAAGTTTATCGCAAACAAATTTCATGGTTTTGGCGAATAACGTACCTGCGTGCACAAAGGATAATGATCTCATTCTGGATAATGATTTCATTAAGGATATGTCCACTTTTCTAACATTTTGCGAAGAGAAATATTTCCAATTTAATACACTTCGGAATGCTAAACATTTAACAATGATGATCCTGTATCGTCTGCACAAAAAGATAGCATTAACTGGAAGTTGCATCATCTGTCGTATGGATGGTTCGTTGACATGAACTTGTTAGAAATTTCATGTATACTTTAAGAGCTATGAGAAAGATCGCGAGACCATGTCATGAACATCCTCATGTATCAAAAGCCGACAAATGAACAAAGACCAACCAAGAATTGGAGAAGGAGGTCGAAGAGGTACCGTTGATATCTGTTATATCTCTGAAGAGGACTTCTTTTATATATTTGTTTATGTGATCAACAAAAAAAAATCATTGTTTTTGAGGATTTTTGCATTTAAACATTTAATAAAAAATTTGACGCAGGATTTTATAGTGCATGCAAGTTAGTGTCAGGTTATAAGAGGCAATTCTTATTCATATCCCGACTGCTTTGTAATGAAAAAAGAGTTACGTGACATGGATGAATGTCCAACTTGACCAATATGTAATTGCGAGGAGTGTTATTCATTGTGGAATCGGATATTTTTGCACTTTACGAGTTACGTAGATTCCAATTGCCCTCTACGTAGATTTTAATCGTCCAATAGCCATGAAGAGAAACTTAAAGCAACTATCTAACTCTGTCTGAATAAAATATTCTGAGCCAGGGTTAGTTCTTCCCATTTTATGGCAATACCTGGCCAATTTAGCATAGCTCTCCTTGAACGAGCCCATTATATCCTTCAACGTACATTCTTTGGCCTTCTAGGCCTCGGTAGCTCATGACCACTCCGTAATCTCGACGGACATTGTTGATGATGTTCGAAAGTTTATATATCGTCCGTGGGTCTTATTGATTGTGCAACAAAATTTTGCTGTTCTTTCCGATCATGTTGCTTCTCTATGGCTACTTCCAATATGAGATGATTTCTCACGAAGAAATCAATTTTAGAAAGGTCGAGAAAATAAGCATATTCATATTTGCAGGTCAAAGCAACGTGGTGGGAAGAGGTAGGGTGTTTCATAGAGTGTGGGACGAATACATTCCAATCGAGTGCAGGAGTAACAATAGAATTCTTCGACTTAATGGAGATTCAAAACTGGAAGAGCGGAATGAGCCACTCCATGAAGGAATTGATAATATTAAAAAAAACATGTGAGGTTGGTCCAGGAATGGCCTTTTCTAACGAAATATTAAGAAATGACCTAAATTTAGGTCTCATAGTATTAGTCCGTGTTTCTGGAGGGTCTAACATTACAGATTGGCCAATTCCTAATAGCAAGGTGCGAAGCTTATTGATCGTCAGAGCTAATGAGACTCTCAAATATGGTGGAAAAAATCGAGCGATTTGTGGTATTAAATAGAGACAGATACACTGAATGAAGTTGCAAGAAAAGAATTTCACGGGCTGTACAAGAAGTTTCTACATCTTTTGTATGAAGAATTGAAGAACCCTAACGCTCCTTTTATTCATGTACGCACCAGTAATTCTAAATAACATTACTCATAAATATTAGTGGACCCACAATATACGCGAATATCATTAATTTGTTATTGTTGTTGGTGTTGGTGTTGGACAGTTAAACATATGAAGGTAGCATTATCATCAGGACAATGGGTGAGGAATTATATCCATAGAGTAAGAGCAATTCAAAAGGCAATGGAGAATTTTGTAACAATTGATGCCTTTAGGCTTTAACTTGGTAGCTCATGACCACTCCATAATCTCGACGAACGTTGTTGATGATATCTGAAGGTCTGTAGATCGTCTGTGGGTATTATTGTTGTGCATTCTGTCGACCAATAAATCATGCTCGAGCTTGCCTATGATCATTTCGACGAACTCCCATTTTCAAGTATGTTCCCATGTATACTTTCGAACTACAAAGAACTTGTTTATGTCCATTTTCATCCCTCGCAAATTCCAACGACAATAGTCTTCAGCGCAGATAATCATCAATAATGACTTGTTTGATTTCTTAAACTTGAACTGAAAATTGTATTTCAGTGCAATTCGATACGCAACTTCCTTCAAATATTTCTTTGTTTCAAACAGTTGATCGATGTACAAATCCTCATAATCGAGGATCACGCGTGAAGAATTAGATGACGGTCCACTCATTCCAGCTCCTGCGCTCCCACCAACTCATGTCTTTGACGTGATAAAACAATCAAGTCCTTATTTGTAAATTCATTGTTATTCTGGCTGTCGGGAACTATCGACGGAATTTTGTGTGTAACAGCGAGATCGCGATAAGGAATAACTAACTCGAGAATAACCACATCGTCCTCATGAGCTATCTCCTCAACTAGGATCGATGTCATTTTATATTATACATTAGCTGGCTTTGTCATTTTAATTAATTTAACAGTTCTTATATTACATAAAATTTCACTCCATATGTCCAATACATTTTGAGTATACAAGTACCTTAATTGGAAGTGTAATTTCTACCGTCAAGATAAACCACACAAACTAGTCCACACCGAGAAAGCAAGCCGAGAAGGCACGTCTTTGCTGCTTTATTTGCCGTTGCACAAATATTTGTTACGAAGAAATGCGATCAACTATATATAATTATAATGTTTCTCAAATGAAAATAATTCCATTCATTTATATCGATTATCTACTTAGCACTTATTGACTTTAAACATCAACATAACTCGAGAGATTACCGTCGTTTCTTTACAAGTATGGTCCATTACTTACGAGGCAATCTTATTCAGCAATTGGTGATATTAGTTAAACGTCAATATTAATTAGAAAAATAGACAAACTTCTAAAATTATTTTCCCAATCAATTTAAAATTTTAAGTGTTGAATGTCATTAAAGATAAATTATATGGTATAAATGGTAAATTTACTTTTGAGTTTGTCTTGGTTGGATTTCCTTATAAACGAAGAAGCGGCTAAAAAAGAAATACGTCAATTTTTTTGGGCATGTGCTAATTTTCTAAAATACACATTTACATTCAAAACATGTCTTTTTAATTTGAAGCATGTTACAAATTCATAAAACATGGCGACAAGTATAGCTCTTAACAAGTTAATCCCAAAAGAATGTCAATGCTTAATTAAATACAAATATAAGTAAATAAAGAATGATCCATTCTCAAGTTTTCACCATATTTCCTAACAAGAGATCATGCCAACACTGTTAAAGGTGCAATTTTCACTTTAGATACTACCTCTAGTACGAGATTTTTCTATAAAAAATGACAGAGCATAATGCTTCTTTTACACTACCCAGAAAAGTTTGTACAACAAAATTTTGCTATTCTTTCCGTTCATGTTGCTTTTCTATGGCTACTTCCGACTTGAGATGATTTCTCACGAAGAAATCAATTTTAGAATGGTCGAGAAAATAAGCATATTCATATTAGCATGTCAGAGCAACATAGCAGGAATGAGGTAGGGTGTTTGATGGAGTGTAGGACGAATACATTCCGATCGAGTGCAGGAGTAACAATAGAATTCTTCGACTAAATGGAGATTCAAAACTGGAAGAGGAGAAGGAGCCACTCCATGAAGGAATTGATAATGTTAAAAAAAACACATGTGGGGTTGGTCCAAGAATGGTCTTTGCTAATGCAATATTGAGAAATGACCCAAATTTCGGTCTCATAGTATTAGTCCCTTGTGCTTATGGAGGGTCTAACAATACAGATCGGTCGATTCCTAATAGCAAGGTACGAATTCGATTGATCGTAAGAGCTAATGACACTCTCAATATGGTGGAAAAATTCGAACAATGTTGTGGTATCAAGAGAAGACAGATACACGGAATGAAGTTGCAACAAAAGAATATTGCGGCCAGTACAAGAAGTTTCTACATCGTTTTTATGAAGAATTGAAGAACCCTGATGCTCATTTTATTCAGATACATACTAGTAATTTTAAATAACGTTACTCATAAATATTAGTGGACCTACAATATACGTGAATCTCATTAATCTGTTGTTGGTGTTGGTGTTTGACAATTAATACATACGAAGGTAGCATTAGCATCGGGACAATGGGTGAAGAATTATATCCATAGAGTAAGAGCAATTCAGAAGGCAATAGAGAATGTAGTAACAGTTGATGCCTTTGGACTTCAACTTGGAAGCTCATAACCACTTCGTAATCTCGACGGATGTTGCTGATGATGTTCGAAGTTCTATAGATCTTCTGTGGGTCTTATTGCTTGCTCATTATCTGTCGACCAATAAACCATGCTCGAGCTTGCCTATGATCATTTCGACAAACTCTCATTTCGCAAGTATGTTCCCGTACATACTTGCGAACCACAAAGAACTCGTTTGTGTCCATTTTCGTCACTCGCAAACTCCAACGACAAATGTCGTTGACGCAGACAATCGTCAACAATGACTTGTTTGATTTCTTAAATTTGAACTCAAAGTTGTATTTCAGTGCAATTCGATCCACAACTTCCTACAAATCTTTCTTTGTTTCAAACAGTGGATCGATGTACAAATCCTCATCATCGGGGATCGCGCGTGAAGAACTAGATGACGGTCCACTCATTCCAACCCCTGCGCTCCCACCCCACTCATGTCTCCGACGAGATAAAGTTATCAAATCATCATTTGTAAATTTATTGTCATTCTGGCTGTCGGGAACTGCTGACAGAATTCTGTGTGTAGCAACGAGATCACGATAAGGAACAACTGGCTCGAGAATAACAACATCGTCCTCACGAGCTATCTCATCAATTGGGTTCGATGTCATTTTATATTATACATTAGTTGGCTTTGTCATTTTAATTAATTTAACGGTTCTTATATTACATAAAATCCCATTCGATGTGTCCCATACATTTTGAATACACGAGTACCTTAATTAGAAGTGTCACTTCTACCATCCAGATAAAACACTTAAACTAGTCCTTACCGAGAAAGTAAGCCGAGAAGGCATGCCTTTGCTGCTTTGTTTGTCATTGCACGAATACTTGTTACGAAGGAATTTTAACGACTATATATAATTATAATGTTTCTTAAATGAAAATAATTTAATTAAATTATATCAATTATCTACTTAGCACTTATTGACATTAAACATCAAAATAACTCGAGAGATTACCATCGTTTCTTTACAAGTATGGTCCATTACTTACGAGGCAATCTTATTCAACAATTGGTGATATTAATTAAATGTCAATTTTAATAAGAAAAATTAGATGACAGTCCACTCGTTCCAACCTATGCGTTCCCATCTGATGAGATAAAGTAATCAAATCCTCATTTATAAATTCATTGTCATTCTGGTTGTCGGGAACTACCGACAGAATACTATTGTAACAGCGAGATCATGATGAGGAACAACTGGCTTGAGAATAACCACACCATTCTCACGAGCTATTTTCTGCGATTGATGCATTTTATATTAGATATTAGCTGGCTTTGATCTACTTTTAACAACAATTATTTTTGCATCATTCCTTCAACGACACTATTACCAACTAAACATCATTGATTAATGTACATATATTAGTAAGCGAAATATGTAAATGGATACCGTGGTATTTGTTGATACTTCACCACCCTGATTCTTCTTTATTCTTCAGAGTTTGGTGAATAACGTACCTACGATTACAAAAGGATAATGCTGGATAATGATTTCATTAAGGACATGTCCACTTTTCTAAAATTTTGCGAGGAGAAACATTTCCAATTTAATACGCTTCAGAATGCTAAACATTCAACAATGATGATCATGTATCATCTACACAAAAAGATAACATTAACTTGAAATTGCAACATCTGTCATATGGATGGTTCTTTGACATGGACTTGTTAGAAATTTCATGTGTGCTTTAAGTGCTATGAGAAAGATCGTGAGGCCTGTCATAAACACTCACATATATCAGAAGCCGATAGAGGAACAAAGACCAACTAAGAACTGGAGAAGGAGGCCGAAAAAGTACCGTTGATATCTGTCATATGTCTAAAGAGGACTTCTTTTATATATTTGCTTAGGTGATCAACAAACAAAATTATTATTTTTGAGAATTTTTGCATTTAAACATTTAATAAAAATTTTGACGCATGATCTTATAATGCATGCAAGTCAGTTTCAGGCTATAAGAGACAATCCTTGATCGTATCATGGCTGATTTGTTATGAAAAATAAGTTAAGCGGCTTCGATGAATGTCCAACTTGACCGATTTGTAATTACGAGAAGTGTTATTCATTGTGGAACCAGCTATTTTCGTACTTTACGAACTGCGTAGATTCTGATTGCCCTCCGTGGCTTTGCATGTATGTAAAAATCTCTCATTTTCTCGTCCACATCCTTCTTGCTTCCTCATTGTAATGATTTCTAATTACATTAATTTCCATGCAGGGATAACGAGAAGGGAACCAATGCAGTACAATCTGAATTGTGAAGGTAAGGATACAATGTAGGACATAATTCAATTCCCACATATTTTACTAATTGAAAATGGAAACACTTGAGGAAAAGAAAAAAAAATACTACATGATTGATTTCCTTCACACTGATTTGGTTCAGTGCGTTTGCCCTTTTTTCTGACTTCGAATTCATGAAAATTATTGAAGTCAGGATATAATAGTCAACCCAACCGAATGCAAGAAAATTATTGAAGTCAGAAATAATGTCTCTTGCATATAATATGCGGATATAAAATTGCGAATGTCTTTGCTTTGTTTGATAACATACACTTGCTCTCTCAATCAAACTTCTCAAGTCAAGTTCCCATAGAAATTTATACTTGTTATCTTAATTGAGGAAATGAAATGACATATAGGCTGGAAGTTTTTCTGAACTCTTCTACGTTCATAAGGAAATGAAATTCTTGACTACGTTGGTATATGTACTTTTGATGACAGCGCCATTGATAGACTTCTTGATTGTAGAATCTAGAACACGCATGCTCACTTGTATCTTTCTAAAGTGAATTATTTTAAGCCTGACCTGTTTTGGGAGTTTACACTTAATTCAATGGTGAATATTATATTATACATGAATGGCATGCATATGTATGTGCTATTTTTCTAAAGAACTGTAAAACTTCAGCTTCAGTGATAGAAAATTGAAGATATGTTTTACCAATATGGAAACTACTAAATACATATTGACTAATATCAATTTTTGATAATACGTGCAAACGGAAATAACTTATCATATCTTTCTTTTAATGTATTTTTTGTGGAAATAATGTTTGACCATAATGATTAGTTCTAGATGTCAATTGTATATCTTAATTCAGATAACTGGGTTCTTTTTTCTTTTTCCTCAAGTTGCCCTGTATACTTCCAAATTTCTTGGTTTCTTATTTTGTGGATAATTAAGACGAAGGCATTGACACCTTCAAATTATGGTTTGTGTCGATGTACTTTGTGCTCTGAAAATACAACTCCCTTCCTTTTAAGTGACAATTCATTTAGTGAGTTATGAATGTAGAAATCTTCAGGTGAATGGTAGCAACGACCTTAGCTTAAACTTAAGCAAATTGATGCACTATTATTGAGTCGTTTGCCTTATATTTAAGTCAATAATACCATGATCATAATGGATTTTTGTGGACATTATATATTATTATATGATGGTACAAGCTGGTTACAATTTTCATCATACAGATGCTTTATATTATTTTACTCACAAAACAATATAGTGAAGTGCAAGGAGATGTGATCATAAAGAAATGTTGCACTTGTGTTGCTCAGGATCAGAAGTTTGGTGATCTAAACAATTGTTCCCTTTCAATTTCGCTCGCCCTTATGTAATATAATATCTTCCATCAGAAAAAGGAAATGCTAATTTTTATAGCCTACATAGTACTTGTTTCAAACACCCACTTCTCAAAATCATTAAATAGACCTCTCAATAGATTTTGAACCCCAAAAGAAATGGTCTCAAAATTGTAATAGGAAGTGTTTAATAAATTATATTTCTATTGATCATTTCTATGTTCATGTTTTCTGTTGGAATCAGTCTTATACTACACTGGTTTTGGTTCCTTGTGACTTTGATGTGGTGAAAGGTCTCAAACAGAAATCTTCAAAGGCTATGCGTTTTGCTTTTATCAGGATTTATAGTTACAGATATTTATTGTACAGCTCTTAGTAGTATCAAAAAAAGATGGGTGAAAAAGCTGTTGCTGTTAGGCGAGCCAACCAGGGTACAACACGATGTAACCCTGAGCAAGAGAATGTGTAGTTGAAAGCTCAACAACAAATAGCATTGCAGGAAAGATGATTTTAATTGTCTTCTACTGACCTTAATGATTTGAAAAGTCATATCTTCTTCAAGATCCTTGGGTATAGATATCAAATGTAATTTCGAGTTACAAAATTAGACCTGGACTCTCATATGGTTATGGAGTTTGGAAACAGTTACACCCATCTGCCAGGACAACAGATTTTGTCTTTGTTGGTCCTTGAAGATAGAATTTCTCAACAATACCTATTATTTTAGCATACCACTTAGAGCAATTTTAATTCTTGGATCGGTGCATTTTGTTGTGCACGAACTCACTGGCTGACTTCCAACTTCTGGCGATCCTGTTGTAGATTGAAACCCCTCTAGCAACTCTACTCCCTGCTGTAAGGAAACTGATGAGATTCGAGGTAGGAAATTGTATTTAGAAGATGTAAATGAAGATAAATGGTAATATGTAATGAACACGAAAGCTGTAGATTGATTCAGAATAGTTGATACAAATTCCAAGGTTATACGAGAGGCCTTGTCTCTCCTCCTACTACACCATACTCATGCAAACAGAATGAATCTCCCTATTTTCTTTTCCCCCATTTATTCACGTTCCATCTTATTCTTTTACTATTCTACCCCCACTCTGCTAACTAACTTTTAATGAGTCGATAACCCTTTCTTCCTTCGAGCATAAGTGAATCGGATTGGGGGTCTATCATTACCCGCCGCCCCGAAATCCACCTTGTCCTCAAGGTGGAAACTAGGAAATTGTAGACGGATGGCTTCTAAAGGCTCCCACGTGGCTTCAAACTCTGGCAAACTCCTCCACTTAATTAGAACATTTGGGCCTGCCGTTGCGGAGTGTAAATTAGAGCGGATGTCAAGAACAGATTTCGGTTCCAAAAGAAATTCACCACTGGCAGTCAGATGCTGTGGAAAAGAGGAGATTAGCTGCTTATGCCCAATGGCTTTACGAAGCTGAGACACATGGAAGATCGGATGAATTGCAGCTGCGGGTAGAAGTTTTAATCTGTACGCGACCTGTCCCACCCTTGATTCTACTTCGAATGGACCAAAGTACCTTGGTGACAACTTCTCATACACTCTTTTCGCTACAGATTTCTGGCGGAATGGACGGAGTTTGAGATAAACTAGATCCCCAACTTCAAACTGGATGTCACGACAGTGGCCATCAGCTAATTCTTTCATTCTGGCCTGCGCACTACTATGTTGTACCCTTAGTTCCTTTAATACTTCATCCCACTCGAGTAAAAGCTGCTCCACTGAAGAATTCACTGTCATTCCTTTCTCGAAGGTAAGAATCTGGGGGGGGTTCCCGTCCATATACAATCTGAAAAGGGGTGTGCTTAGTGGCGGTGTGAAACGAAGTGTTGTACCAAAACTCAGCTTGGTGCAAAAATTGGCTCTACACTCGGGGTCTGTTCGACACGAAGCAACATAGGTACGTTTCCAGACATCAGTTGACAACCTCAGTCTGTCCATCCGTTTGTGGGTGGTAAGCAGTGCTATGTTTAAGAGCAGTCCCTTGCGCTCTGAAAAGTGCTAACCAAAACGAACTCATAAAAATGTGATCCCGTTCGGATATAATGGAGCGAGGCATTCCATGGGGTCTCACCACCTCTCTTGTGACACCTCCGCAACTATGGGAGCGGTAAAAGGGTATTTCAGGCCCACAAAATGTCCATATTTGCTCAAACGATCAACAACCACCAAAATTGTATCCACACCCCTGATCGCGGTAACCCTTCAATAAAATCCATAGAAATATCTTCCCAAATTAGTGCTGGAATCGATAAAGGCTGCAAAAGACCCCCAGGTGATAGGGCCACATACTTATTCTGCTGACAAGTTGCACAATTTGCCAAAATACTTCTCTGGCCACCCATTTATAGGTCTTAAGAAATCCGAAATGCCCCCCAACCAATGTATCATGGCACTCTTGGAGCATGAGCTACACAAATCGCGAATTGCTGGGCAATACTACTCTCCCATGGTAACATAACAACCCTTCCACTAACGTATACCCCACCTGGACAGAAACTCCCTCCTGCAAATCCTTCACTATTCTGCCCAACACCTCATTCCTGGCGACTTCCTCCTTAATTTTGTGACTGTTAAAGCTAAGCAATTAAGGGCTGGTTTTAATCTGGATAAAGCGTCGACAGCCTTATTTTCTAACCCAGGTCGGTATTGATCAGCACGAACAATAAATTGCCTGCCCATTAAATAGTGTCACCATTTTTGCACTGCAAACACCACAGCCATGAGTTCCCGTTCATATACCGACCTCTGCCTGACACCTTGCGGTAAAACTCTGCTGAAGAAGGCCATTTGATGGCTGTCTTGCATCAAGACTGCTCCTAACCCATGCCCGTAGGTGTCTGTTTCAACAACGAACTGCCTGGAAAAGTTCGGTAGTGCTAGTACTGGAATGTTGATCATGGCGGATTTGAGGTTTTGAAAAGCTGCTTCTGTCTCCCCATCCCATCGTAAGCTATCCTTCTTTAATAATTTAGTTAAGGGACATGCTATCTTAGCGTAACCCAGTACAAAACGCTAGTAATACCCTGTGAGCCCTAGGAACCCTCGTAGTTCCTTAAGAGTACCTGGACTTGGTTAGGCAACCATGGATGCTATTTTTGACTGATTTGCTACTACACCCTTCTCAGAGATCACGTGGCCCAGATATTCTACTTCTTTTTGGCCGAATGAACATTTCTTTTTATTGGCATACAACTGATGTTTATGCAATTCTCTCAACACTACCTCCAGGTGATGCAAGTGTTCTTCCAGTGACTGGCTATAGACCAAAATATCATCGAAAAAGATAAGAACAAACTTCCGCAAATATGGCCGAAACAGCTCATTCATCAGATGATGGAAGGTTGCTGGGGCATTGGACAACCAAATGGCATGACCAAAAATTCATAATGGCCTTCATGCGTGTGGAACACCATCTTGGGAATGTCTCCCGGTTAGACCCTGATTTGATGGTACCCCGATTTTAAGTCTAACTTTGAGAACACCCGCGACCCATGCAATTCATCCAACAATTCATCAATCACAGGAATTGGGAAACGGTCTGGTACAGTCACCTTGTTTAATGCATGATAATCAAAACAGAACCTCCAACTTCCGTCCTTCTTCTTTACCAACAACACCGGACTGGAGAATGGGCTTTGACTAGGTTGGATAATGCCTGCAGCCAGTATTTCCCCGACTAGTTTCTCTATCTCATTCTTCTGCACATACGGGTATCTATAGGGCCTGACGTTCACCGGGGTTGCTCTGGGCTACAACAGAATTGCGTGATCACGCATTCTCATTGGGGGAAGTTTGTTAGGCCACTCAAAAACACTGATGATTTCCCAGTAAATCCAAGATAGAATTGTATACCTCTGTCACTGGTGCTTCAGCTTCCACATCCAAACTTCCTAATTCCAGTAGAATACCCTGCTCCCCTTCTCTGTAGGTTCTAACCATTGACTTCAACGACACTTGGGTCTTAACCAAACTGGGATCACCCTGTAGCAGAATTGTCTCCCCGCTAACCTTGAAACGCATCGTGAGGGCACACCAATTCACTTGCATCTTACCCAGTGTTTCCAACCACTTCATTCCGAGGATAACATCAGTACACCCCAAGTTCAATGGTAGGAAATCCTCCACTACCTCCACTTTCGGTAGAGTCACCACCACTCCTTTACAAATGCCACCCCCTTTGACCGAAACTCCAGTACCCATTACCATTCCGTAACTAGTTAACTCCGTAACACTCAGCTCCAGCTTCTGAACTAGCTCAGATGAGATAAAATTGTGGGTGGCCCCACAATCAATAAGGACTATGACTAGCATCCCACTAATACCCCCTCACAATTTCATAGTTTTGGGCGCAGTGAGCCCTACCACTGATTTAATCGACAACTCCACCATTTCTTCCATCATCTCACTTATGTCCGTGCCCATTTCTTCCCCCGAGTCCTCAATTTCATCTTCTCTCACCAATAGCACTTGCAACTCTCTATTTTTACATCTATGACCCGGAATGTACCTTTCATCGCAATGATAACAAAGTCCTTTCTCTCGTTTAAGCTGTATTTCGCCGTCGGTCAGGCGCCAAAACAGCGTCACTGCTCTGTCGGTCCTCGCCGGACGTTGGGTCGTTGCACCTGGAAACTTCGCGACCGTAGGATGTGCGTTCATCTCTGTCTGAACCATATGGTTCGTGACTTTAGGATAGATGTCCATATAATTTGGGCCTTTTTCTCCTAGGCTGGCTAAGTTGGCTGCCATATTTTTATGCCTAAATGGGCCTCCCACAGCAAGGGCCCGTTTCAAGGACTTATTACGGTCCTCAACTCGTTGGGCCAGCTTCATGATCTGGCCCAACTCCTCTGGCCTGATCATCCTTACCTCCGCCCTAATAACAGGGTCCAATCTATTAATGAAGTTCCCCTCCAACACTGAATCGGGAATATCCGTCAATGGCGCCGCTAATAATTCGAACCACCATCGGTAATCTCTCACCGTTCCGTCCTGTTTCAAGGCCAAGAGCTTCTTCAACGCACTCCCCTCCTGTGATGGCTTGAATCTCTGTAACAATAGCAGTTTCAAATCCTCCCATTGCAACAGTGGCTGGCGTCCATTTTCCCATTGGTACCATGCTAGTGCCTCCCCCTCAAAACATACCGCCGCTGCTTCCATTTTTCCCAGTTAGTGAGCTGATTCACACTAAAGTATCGCTCCGCACGGAAAATCCACGCGTCCGGTGACTCACCATTGAAAATTGGCATTTCTAATCGCCGGATTCGATTATCTGGCCTAGCGGGTTCCTCGAGTGGTGGTCGATTCATTTAAGTTCCGTCATTTCCTGAGATTTGTTCGAAGTTTTCGAACTCAGAGTCGCCACTGCTGATTCGGACATTCCCCATTTCTCCTTCCGAGCCTTTTCCTGCTCGCTCCACTTTGCAACTACAAAATCGAATTTCTCCATCATTATTGCAAGGTCCTTCTGTAATTCTATTTTCATAACCCCTACTTCTCCTTGCAACCCATCAAACCTCGACTCTAACTGCCCAACCCTTTCCGCGATCGTCATGCTCTGATACCAAATTGATAGGAACTCACTGGCTGACTTCCAACTTCTGGCGATCCTATTGTAGATTGAAACCCCTCTAGCAACTCTACTCCCTGCTGTAAGGACACTGATGAGATTCGAGGTAGGAAATTGTATTTAGATGTAAATGAAGATAAATGGTAATATGTAATGAACACGAAAGCTGTAGATTGATTCAGAATAGTTGATACAAATTCCAAGGTTATACGAGAGGCCTTGTCTCTCCTCCTACTACACCATACTCATGCAAACAGAATGAATCTCCCTATTTTCTTTTCCCCCCATTTATTTATGTTCCATCTTATTCTTTTACTATTCTACCCCCACTCTGCTAACTAACTTTTAATGAGTCGGTAACCCTTTCTTCCTTCGAGTATAAGTGAATCGGATTGGGGGTCTATCAGTCTTCTCAATACATTGGACTGACATTTTTGTTACTTTGATAGCTTAAAACTAGTAAGTTTATTTATGTATGGCTAGGGTGGATGCTTGATTAATATATTACTAGGATCACCTTGTTGTGCCCAAGGTTAGTGTGAGATTAACTGATGAAGCAGCGATATCTTCAATTTCTATATTTCAAGTTATGAAAGAAATAGTATATATTGGCTTTAGCACACAAAGGCACCTCAATATCCATAAACCTGTAGCAGTTTTCATTTATTTTGAAATTTTTGAAACTGTCCACTAAACTCAGCAACAGTGTTGAATATGTTGATTTCTCAGAGGAGATATTTACCAGTTCAGGAGAAGCACCAAGGGTTTAAAAAGCCAAGTGCCTCTTTATATTTTGTAACAAAACCAACATTTATAGTATATTATTCTTGAAACCATAACTCGTAAAAGAGTTTTTCTAACTCATCATGAGGTAGAAGACATTGTCAATGGCTGATATTGTTATTTATATTTATGGTCCTGCACTGGTAATTTGCTTTGAGAATTTGATCTTTGTAACAAGTCCAATAACTTATGGTTGAATGGCATTCTATCAAAGTTCTATTTCATAATATGACCTCATTTAGAATTAGGATGATCAACAAGTATATCTTATTTTCTTTACCTCTACCTTCCTTTCAGAATCTTTTTCTTCTTTGATGGAAAGGGGAACTGTTAATTTTTTTATTCATTCCTTCAGTGTGGAAAAGTACAAGTACACCCAAAATAAATTAGATCCTGCAGTTCGAAGCTGCTCACTGGGATCACTAATTTTGCATTTGTTTTGCATTGCCTTATTACAACTTTTCTCCTTCTCAACCCAACTGAAGGGAGGAGGAAATTTTGGCTTTGGGATGCATTTGGTAGCGATGCTCCTAAACAATCTATATTTATAAATCTATAAAAATTCTCAAGTAATCACCGCACATCATCTATAATATTCTCAACTTTAATTTTGAAATTCAGAACTTTGAAATCTCTGCATCTGCTTCATCATCAATACATGCATCCCCTTGAAAGCTGTAACCTTGCCTTATAAGACATTGGCCTACTTGATGCAATATTAATACCCAAGTTTGGCCGTCTGTTAGTAGAATTTCAATTCCACTAGCTTCTTGCTCACTAGCATTCGCATCCTATATTTCTGGATCCATGGCATCCATATTCACAGTGAAAGAACCTCTACTTGCCCTCAATCAATCCTCTCCCTCAAAGTCACACCCCTCAACCAATCCGCTCCCTCGTGGTTTCTTGGCGATGACTGTCAAGGAAGTTTTGATCTTTTTATCTGGGTCTATGTGAAATTTATCTATGCAGTTGGGGGAATGGAAATTTAATAATAATGCAGTGGAATTTGTTTTCTTTAAGTGAGAAGTTATTGTACAAGTTGAAACAGCATCATTACATTCCAAAGAAGTAAAGGATATTGTATAATCACACGATGTTATGCAAATAAAACAGGTTAGAAATTTTACCCTGCTCCAAAATCACATGACACTCAAGAGAAGCTTTTATAGAAATTGAGTGAAGAATATTTAAACCAGCCTCTCCAACACCTTTGCCTTTCTTCGTATAAGAGTATCAACTGTCACTTCCCATTTCTCTTGTAGCAGCTCCTCACTTACATTCTTTTCCATTGCCTTATTCCCACTTCTCTCCTTTGCAACCACACTGGAGGGAGGAGAAAACTTTGGCTTTGGGATGCATTTTGTAGTGAAGCAGCTAAACAAGCTATATTTAACACATCTATGAAAATTCTCATGGAATCACCAAACCATCTATAACATTCTCTACTTTAATTTTGACATTTTAAATACCTACATAGATTATGATAATGTTCCATAAGAATTACGAAATATAAATATGAGACTCGGAATTGAGGGACTAATATTACGTATAAATAGGGTCCATGTGGATGCTACATCTGTTCCAAAGTACACGTGGCACTGTGGAAGGAACCAGCGGATAGGGATAGCCTTGTCATTTGCTGACGTGTGAGGCTGAGGTTATGTCAAAGGCCATTGTATTGCTATCAACTGACGATACAATTTAGAATACTTGGTGAAACGAAGGCTGCGGACCTCATGCAAGAGCTTCAAATAAAGCCTCGAAAATGAGAGCCTTGGCATAAGCCTTGGATTATGAGCGGATTTTGATGGTTGGACATGGATCGATTTGCATGACAAACGTGATGTTATGGGCAAATGTCATAAAAACCACGTTTGGCACTTTGAAATTTGGACCTAATAAAAGTCTTCCAATACCATGATTGAACAATGTCACGTCTGGACAACTCCTATTAATAGAAGATCATTTGACATAATAAAGGTTACAAACTTTGGTGAAAAAGGCATTACATCACCATGCCATGCAGCCGTTTGTTCAAGGGCAAACTAATCGCAGTTGACTTTGAAAAATGCAGTTCAATTTTGTGGGTCAAATTATGATTATCATATTAATAGAAAACTCACCGATTTGGCTAAGTTTGACAAAACCCTGAATTGAAGAGAGAATGTTTAGAAACCGAATTCGAATTCTTCTAACCAGTTTAGCCGTAGCTTATAGATCCGGGTACCCTTAGCGTTATGCTCACCTCATAATATCCGCAAAACTCTCAAACCTCTTTTCCTTCTCTCCCAAAGCATTATATGGCTTCAAGTGCTTCATTAGCCATGCCTCATACATCGACATGAGACCGCAACATCGGACTATTAACATAGTTTTTCTTGTCATATGAGAATATGGACTTGTCCAATGCGCTCTTTTTTTCCCATTTTTTTGTGAAAAGGGTAATGAAAATGAAAGATGTGGTTGAGTATGACGAAGTTGCAACCATGTTTTGTTGTTGGGATTTTGGGAGAGTAGAGTAGAAAAGAGAGGCTTAGGAAATGAATTATAAAGGAGAAATGGAGGGATAGTATGGGAATTATAGTTCTTTGGGGCTTAGTATGAAATAAGATTAATCTAGTTAACAACAAGAAGATGGATAGAAAGTTGGGAAGTGGAAGATAGGGAAAACACGTAGATGAGTTACATATGAATGAGATGTTATAGGTAGGGAATGAAATTAGGGAGTTGCAGATATTAACGTGTTGCATTGCATGTTTACGGGTTAGTATTGAATTTCAATATAGTTGTGATCAAAGGCAACTCATGTAGATGAACATTTCTACTTTTTTTGGTGGATTATACATATTTTCTGTAGGATTGTGGTCAGGGCGGACCCAAAGTTTTTGTATTGTGGGGGCAAAAAATTAAAATGCATTTATTTTAAAAACAACATAGCATTAATGAAAATAAGTAAATACACGATTACAATTATAATCTA
>CAIGRR010180653.1:0-14137 GCA_903798365.1 Fraxinus sp. 1973-6204 | reverse complement strand
CACTAAGAATAAGAGCTTAAGCAAAATAAAGTCTTAAAATTATTCTCCCTCTAGACATTGTCAAAAACAAAAGTGATGCAAGTGGCAATTTTGGGTGCCAAATGCAGTATATATCACTGATATACTTCCAAACGAGTTTATTGTGGTCTTAGTAAGATTCTAACATAGATTCTAAGGGAGGGGCTTAGTCAAGAAACACTGAAAATAGGATTTAAGTTTTACAATTAATTTTAAGTCAAAGCCAACAATTAATTTTAACCACATTTCATTAATTTTTATAAAATTCTACTAAAAAATGTAATTTTTAATTTACATTAAACGGGGGCTAAACACTTTGATTTTTTTTATCAATGATGACTAAAAGCATCTTCAAGAGGTTTTTTAAAAGTAAAATGTTTTTTATTTTAAAGAGTCAATCTTTAAAAATATTATTCAATAGACTCTTCAAATTAACATTTTAAATCGGAGAGTGAATTTGATTCTTCAAGTTTGGAATGTCCGATCCACTCTCTATAATTAAATACATTCAAAATATTTCAATTTTCATTGCTTCATATAGTGGCCAAGTTAAATAGTATACACAAAGAAAATAGAAATAAATAATATAATAATTTGGAGGAAAGCTGGTGAAAATTTAAAATAAGGAAGAATAACAAATATATATTGAGAGTAGTAAAATTTAATTTTAAAGATAAAGAAGTTGTTAAAATATTTTTAAAAAATTACTCTCTAAATTTGTAGATGTTCTCTAAATTGTAAAATATGATGTTAAATAATAGAGTGCCTAAAGATGCTCTAAGAGCATTTTCAAAAAACTTTCTATTTATAAAGAAGTAATGCTATTTAGCCTCATTGAAATTATAACCTGATGGGGTTAGTGTTGAGGAACGGACACTTGCATATTTGGAACGTTTCGATGGTCAGCGTTCGAAGAAAATGACGTAACTTTTGCATACAGTGTCCGTTTTGGGCTCACGACCCCATTTCGAAAAGCTCGCTACGATTCCCATTGAACTCGCCGCTTTGCTGTGATGTATGATCGATTTTGGACGTTTGAATTCGTTTGCTAAGTCAAAAAGGCACTTAATATTTCTTAATTCATTATTTTCAGTATTTATTTATTTTGCTTTGTAGCTCAGCTCATTAAGGGACTGTTGGTCCAATAGGTTATTTGTTCTTTTAGTATTTAAGACCCCAAAATGTCTTGTAGGATTTTTTGGTTGTTCATAAAATAAGAAAATCATTTATTTTCTTAAAGTGCAATTCGTTTATTTGTGTGTTTATAGATTCGATCTACATCATAACCATAGTCTAATGACATTAATTGGTAAATACAATTAAATGAATTATTTAGTTTAATTTTTCATTTAGTTTATCACCTAATATCATATAAACTAGAGTTATAACTCCAAATGGAGCTAAATAGCATTATTTTATTTTTTATAAGAGTATTTTATGTATGATGACATAAAGCATCTTTAAATTTAAAAACTAAATTTTTTATACACTTCAACAACGTTATTTATTTTGGCTCTTCATTATGCTTTTTCCAAGAAATATTAATTTCTCCTTATCTTTATTTAATAAGCTATAAATTTCAATANTAAGAGTATTTTATGTATGATGACATAAAGCATCTTTAAATTTAAAAACTAAATTTTTTATACACTTCAACAACGTTATTTATTTTGGCTCTTCATTATGCTTTTTCCAAGAAATATTAATTTCTCCTTATCTTTATTTAATAAGCTATAAATTTCAATATTCTACCTCTTAGAATATTGAAATTTATAGCTTATTAAATGCAATTGTTGAAATTTGTAGCTTATTGAAATTTGGAAGATGATGTGCTACTGTTAGCAGGTCTATCAATTTGTGGGTTAATTTCACAAATAGTAACTGAAGTTATCTGAAAATTTCAAAGCGGTCACTGAAGTTTCAAAGTTTCAGAAACGGTCACTGAAATTTGAAATTTCTTTCACAAACGGTCACTGAGTTTTCATATTTTTTGGCCAAATTTGATGCAATTTTTCAGCAACGTCCGACCACCAAAATCGTCGATTTCGGATACCGTTGGAAAGCCCACAATGCCATCTTCAATTACCACCAAAAATCTCCCCAAAACTCCAAGTGATTTGGCCGGAATAAACCCACAAAGTCGACAATCGAAAATTGTGAAAATCTGCCCAGATTTTCAGATTTTTTGGGCAAGTTTGAGGCAATTTTTCAGTAATTTCCAACCACCAAAACCGTCGATTTCGGATACCGTTGGAAAGCCCACAATGTCCTCTTTAATTACAACCAAAAATCTCCCAAAAACTCCAAGTGATTTAGTCGGAATAAACCCACGAAGTCAGTTATCCAAATTGGGCAGATTTTCGGACTTTTTTGGCAGTTGACTTCGTGGGTTTATTCCGGCCGAATCCCTTGGAATTATAGGGAGATTTTTGGTAATAATTAAAGAGGACATTGTGGGCTTTCCAACGGTATTCGAAATTGGCGGTTTTGGTGGTCGGAAGTTGCCGAAAAAATGCCGCAAACTCGTCCAAAAAAATTTGAAAATTTGGGCAAATTTTCACAGACTTCGTGGATTTCGGACTTTTTGGTAGCTGACTTCGTGAGTTTATTTCGGCCGAATCCCTTGGAATTATGGGGAGATTTTTGGTGATAATTGAAGAGGACATTGTGGGCTTTCCAACGGTATTCGAAATTGGCGGTTTTGGTGGTCGAAAGTTGTCGAAAACATGCTGCAAACTCGTCCAAAAAAATCTGAAAATCTGGGCAGATTTTCACAATTTTCGGTTGTCAATTTCGTGGGTTTATTCCGGCCAAATCACTTGGAGTTTTGAGGAGATTTTTGGTGGTAATTGAAGAGGATATCGTGGGCTTTCCAACGGTATCCGAAATCGACGATTTTGGTCGTCGGAAGTTGCCGAAAAATTGCTTCAAACTTGCCCAAAAAATCTGAAAATTCAATGACCGTTTGTAAAAGAAATTTCAATAAATTGTCTCAAACTTGCCCAAAAAATCTGAAAATTCAGTGACCGTTTGTGAAAGAAATTTCAAACTTCAGTGACCGTTTCTGAAACTTTGAAACTTCAGTGACCGTTTTGAAATTTTCAAGTAATTTCAGTGACCATTTGTGAAATTAACCCATCAATTTGTATACGTGCATTGATTCGGCATTAATGCAAGTGGTGGAATTTATTCGATGAACTCTAGGAAAGCAAAACATGCGGCTGCGCTGCACCATAGTTTTTCAAAGAGTTTGTTCGACTTCTTTGAAGTTGTTGCTTCTAAATGCTTACACTCTTTACAACGGTCAACGGAGTATGTTAATTCTCTATTTTGAGAATTGTGGTAGTAGAAGAAAACGTTTACTAAAAATTCCTCAATTGGTGAGACCAAGAGAGCTGAATAGATGTGATTGTGGCAGACATATTATTCGATTTGGGACATATGGAAGAATTTCTATTTCAATGTTTTGAACAATTGAAAATGGAGATTGTTAGGATTTGACTTATGATTGTTGTATATATATAAGAGTCGTACTTTTATTATCCCAAATTGAATTTTACTTGCCTCCATGTAATGGAATTGACAAGAATAGTACATCAAATAGAAATCAAAATGTTTTCATCTTTGTCCCTATAAATAGATGTTACCTACTTTATTCATCTCAATTCATGATATAGTTATGGATTCTCTTGTAGGATGAGATTTGTGATCCTTTATAGTCTCGTCTACTCATATTGTGTATTAGTATTTCTCCGTCTTCATAAAATTCAGTGTCAATTCTTTGTTCAATTCAGCGTCCTAAAGATATCTACTAGAATTTCAATAAATATTTAATGCAACTTAAGAAAATGTTATTCCAATATCATTCTTGTAAATACTTAAACTTTACAGCTTTGTTGAAAAGGCAATTATCTCGTAACATATCTAGACGAGATTAAATATAAGATTATCTGATTTTGTAATTACAGATTATCAGCACGAATAATATATGGTCATGCGAGAGAGTATCACTTTGGGAATTTCAACAATTTCTTCAATCGATACAATTGTGATCCCGATCCTGTAGATATTTCGATTTCAACTCACGACATATAAGTTAGCTTGGAATGAAAAATCTTTATTCACTAGGTTTTGAAATCGAAGGTCAAATGGGTCACGGGAGGAGGGTGGAAGAAAGTTAGGGTTCGATCCCTCATTCTTATAAAGCCAGAGAAGGTTAATAGGTGATATATATTGCAACTTAAGAAATTGTTATTTCAATCTCATTTGTGTAATTACATAAACTTCACCTTGTGGTTTTGAACTTTTTTTTTAATCTCTCTTCGTTTCCAACAAAGCAAAACATCCCATCTTTTTTAAACCTCAAAATATCTTAAAAAATGAAATATTGACAGAAGAGAAGAGTAGAGAAACCTTTTCTTCCTGTCCAACATGACTTTTCATTTTGAGAAAGAGGCTGTGTGCCTCGATCACATGAATGTACAGTAACAACCTCGGTCCTATGAAAAGCATAGATTAGTGAGTAGACAAATCACTAACGTGCTTTTGGGAGTCTGACCTAGACTCATTCTATCATGTGCAAAATTATGAAAAGCAGAGCCTGCCAACTATACAAGAATTTGACTATTGACCAAGAAAATCAATGTGAAATTGTGAAAGCTCACGGCAAAACCGCCGCAGATTCAAGCCTCCACGCCGCATGTGGCGGCATGTTGGTCGGGTTACCAACCCTCGCTGCCGCATGCATGCACCGATCCCCTTTTCTATTTGAGATAATTATATTTTCTATGCTGTGCAGGTCAAGGATTATTTTATTTTAATTCAACTTGCAGTAACAAAGTATTTGTTTAGCATGCTCCGTTGTGTCAGTGTCACCTGTGATCAGTAAGAGGCAAGTTTAGGTCACCGTATTAGACGGACAAAGATTCACTATTCGATGTCAATCCTCCTATTCATCCTTATATATAAAAAAAAATAATTAGTTGAATTAAAATACATAAATTTACTTATAAGTGAAAAGTGAAATTCAATGAGTAAAAAGCAATACTTTTTTTCCCATGATTTTTGTATATTTCAATTTTTATGCATTTTTTTAACCTAGCATTTCACGAAATGCGGAAAATACATCATAATCCACCTTAATACGATAAAAATAATTTGGTATTAAAAAACAAAGAACTGGATAAAAATAAGAAAAGTTAATAGATAAACCCAAAGCAAGAAGTAGCAACTATTGTATATAGTTTTGGAAGGGATAGACTGGTGTCTCAAGTTGTGGCAATTTCCTTCAGATGGATAAAACCAAAAGAGAGCCGTCTCCCTTTGACCTAAACTAATAATAAAAAATTTCAATTAAATAAATTATTAGATTAATTTAATTTTTTTGTTTTTCTTTGAATTGTGGGCATAGATACTAACGTTAGTTAATGTTTAAGCTAAAACCCAGGTGTGTTGGAACAAAAGGACAAATGCTAAGCAAAAACCAGCATTTAGAATCTTCAAAAGAGACAAAAACTAGGATGATGAAATGTACAACAAATTTAAGAGAGACTCCAACTCGAAAGTAATTTTAATTTATTGAAATCGGAGGAAAAACCAATGCATAAGAATCCTAAATGTTAATGGAAAAGACGACTTAGGTACACTACTTGTAAAATTCATAAGTTTTTTCTTTCTATATCGAATGTTAGAAAATATAGATCATATGTCATTCATGTGGGATGACCTGACCCACAAGACATTAAAATGGTTGGAGGGAGTGATTTCAATTTGAAATTCAAATCCTTAACCTCTCATAACTCCCATAAAACCTTCAATTTTTTTGTCTAACAAAGAAGAGAGGGAATATGACAATAAAATGGTGAAAAATTGTATGGAAAATATCACAAAAATTGAAAGGCATCTAGAACCACTATTTTGATATGAAAACTTACAAAAATTGGTACTTAGGTCGTTGCTAATAATCCTATTCCATTGTGATCGAGATTAGGACTATTGAAGTGCGAGAAAATTGTAGATTTGGAGTTTTGGAAAGCAAGGTGATTCAACCATTCAAAAAATCTTGAAATTCATCATTTCAAGTAAGCATCTTATCTCGAAATTCATGTTAAAGTATGCTGCAAATTACTTCAATCGAGAACATAAAAAAATCTAAATATTAATGAAGTAGGGAGATAGTTGTCGGTTCTAAAACCAGCAGTTAGAATCTTCTAAAGAGTGCAAACACTAGCATGAGGAAATGTACAACAAATTTAAGAGACTCCAACTTCAAAGTATTTTTAATTTATTGAAATTCTTGGAAACATCGATGCATAATAATTATAAATGTTAACGGAAAAGGCGACTCAAGTACACTAATTGTAAGATTTGAAGTTTTTTCTTTCTATATCGATCGAGGATATAGAAAAAAGTTCTAGTTGTTATGGATAGATAAGATTAAACGAGATTTAATTAAACTACAAAAAGAAATGCATAAAAAATTATTTATTCAAATTAGTTATGTCTAAGTTAACATACCAAACATATAATTGAATTAATGTCAATTTTAGGAGTAATTAACAATCGTCCAATATCAAAGTTAGAGCTTGTTTGGCCCCCCTTTATTCCACGTTAAAATGAGAGGAATAATAATTATTTGGAGAATGCGTGTTTAAAAAAGAAGGATTTTTTTTTAATAAATCTATATGTAATATTATTTTATTAAAGAATGTTTGATTTGTAAGAAAAAAGAAAGAAATGAATTAAAATTTAATGAAAAATAATGGAGCTTGAAGTCAATTTCAGTAATAAACGTCATTGAAGTTGACGACAAAAATAGAAAAACAGATTAGAATTCTCGTGGTGGCAAATGGTATCGTAAAAGAAAAACATCAAACAAATGTTGAAAACATCAAGTCAAACGTTAGGACTAACTAATATTTTACTTCGAACAAAATAATAATTATGTACAATATATGCCGTGTGAAACCAATCTTTTCCTGTTACTGCTACTACCTAATTATCAAGGAACCATAAAATATATAACCCACCAACACTTTTTTTCCCTTCCATTTTCCGTCTTGAAAATTCAAATCTCTTCTTCCAAACAAACAATTTTCCCAAAGAAAACCGGTGGGGAGGTGGGCCCCATAACATCCACCTTCTATGTGTATGTGTCTACCTACTAGACCAACCAAACATCTACTATACCAAATCCCTTTCTTAAACACCTTTCACTATGTACAAATGCCCAGCTCATGAAACCTGTGTGAAGCAAAGAATATGCCCTTTTTATGATCCATCAAGAATAAGATTTGATCAATCCCAAATTGTATAGATTCCTTCTCACGAGGCTTCCAAGTGATAACAACATGGCCCCACCAGCCCCCATCGTAGCCTCGTCCCGTTCTGCCTTTTGATGATAGATCAAGGGCAATTCCTTCACTTTCAATTTACTCAACCCAATCTTTTGTCGAACAGATTCGATGATCTTTGAATCAACTTGATTCCCAAGTGCATCCGTGACGTAAAACACGTTTAAAGCCCTATCCAATGTTGTCGATATCTCAGCCCTTGTCACATTTAGGCCGTTTTCGCGGAAGGTTCGTGTCACATCAGCCAATAGCCCAAGTCTATCCTCAGTACAAAGTTCAAGCCTTACACCCTGTTCACAAGAAGATTCCATTAGGCCAACAAATCGAGAAAAGAAAACATGCTAAATCAAAGACCTTGGGGATTCCTTAATACAGAATAAAGGCACAAAATATCACCTGTGATGTCCTCCTCTCGATTGCAGCTTGTAAGCATAGGATCACACGTTGCTTTTCAGCTTCTGAACTAATCGGAGTTCCATCCATGTGCCTAATGAAAAATTCCTGAAAAAAATTCATAGCAAGTTACGTAAATTTCCCTTTAAAAAATAACATGAAACGAAGCTAATGTACTAAGTTGAAAAATTATATACCAGGGAGGCTCTGTCTCCAGCCGTGTTAATCGTAGCATGGAAAACAACATACTGCATGTCCGTCAACGTGCAAACGACGTCAAACAGAAGCTTTGTCCGGTCCTTACACTGAATATTCACAACAGAATAACCCTTTTCCAAACAATTTTGTACTGCTACGACCAGGGACTCATCGCGAGTTGTGATACACGGCTTCCTCTCGTAATCACGATCAGCAAACATCATCTGATGAAGCCTCCTTTCTGTATGTGTAACAGCCAAGGAAACTGATGTTTTGGCACTACGGATATCATTGTCGCCCTTGAGAACATTCCTTAACATGGCCTCGATTCTATCAATTTTCTGTGAATCCTCAATCGGGGATCCAGAATCATTGTCCTTAACATAAATTAAGGATGCTATTCGACCATTGTGTGTCCACATGTTAGCTTCGACAACATTGCACTGTAAATTTGATAGCACTGCAAAAACCTCGGACAGAAGGCCAACTCGATCAGTACCTGTCAACTCTAATGCTGTAAGTCCCTCGAAGCTTTTCGATCTACCATAATGAATTGTCCCAAGAGACTGTATTAACAGTAAAACAGATGCAATCAGCCCAATACATACATAAAACAGTAATGCAAAGGTCAAAATTCGAAAAACACAGTAACTAATAGTTACCTGTTCAATGTAATTGAGGACACTTTCATCAGTTAATTTGTTTCCATCCAAATCAGTCACATGAAAAACTGTAAAATGAAAGAAAACGAAACGGAAAAATGAGTAGAAAACCAAAGAAACCGCTCCCATTAATTAAAAATTAAATGCTAATAAACCACATGCTTGAAGGCGCAAGTAAGCAAAAAAAAAAAAAGTAGCTTACCGTCCATGAACCACCGACCATCAGAAGAAATGTAAGCTTTCTTAATTGACAGGTTCAAGTCAGTAAGAACTTGAACAGCTTCAAGAAGGATCCCATGTTTTCTAGCACTATCAATCTGTAAAATTAACAAGAATTAACATAAATAATTAAATAATTATTACAGATTTGATGGGTTTCTAAGAAGGGAACATACCATGACTATGGTGGCGTCTGCACAGCTGGCATTGTCGATCATGACCCTGAAAAATCAATGGAGAATTAGTCAGCGAAAGGGCATTCTGGGGGATTTGAAATTCAAACAAGGTCACTGAAAAGTTCGGTGATATGTGAACATAGAAGAGAAAAAGTCAGATTAACGTGAAGAAAAAGAAATCGGTGTAATTAATTAGGAAGTTCAATTTAATCAAGGTGAATATCAAGTGGGATCTTCACTGATTATTTTTTATCAAAGAAAGTTGCCAAATGGAGTGCCCCGAAGATCGGGAAATCCAGAAGAATTAAAATCACAAGGTATGATATGGGATAATATTTGGGGGAATTCAAAGGGAAAGTACCAAAAAATAAATAAAAACCCAACAACTTTATTATGATCATGAAATTCAATTTTTTCCCCTCAAATTGAGCAAAACATTTCTGTTCTGAAGGGAAAAATTTAGGCAAAAATCGAAGAACCTAATCCTTGTTTGCGAATTGCAGTAGCTATAAAATCATGAAAAACATAGTAAAACAAACTTCAAATTCAAGAAAACCAAAGGAATACAACAAAAAACTAAGAGAATTAAACAACAAACTTTAAAAATATGAAGAAAAAAATTGAAGAAAAAATTGAAAGAAAATGTTGAAAATGAAAACCGAAACTCAAACAGACAGAGAAGAAGGAAACAAACACATACTAACCTTGGGGTAGACATTCGAAAGAGCAGCTTCTCATATTCATCTACACATGTCCACTCCATACTTCTTATTCGTTCTTCTCTTAAAATCGCAAACGAAATCGAAAATTTCACTTCTTACAACCCTAGTAAAATCTCTCTGAATTAATTTGTACCCTTATCCTCTTCACTTTCTCACTCTCTCTAAAATTTGTGCTGGTTTGATTTTCTCTATCTAAAACTTTCGGTGAAAACAAAAGCTTTGGGTTTTCTCTCAAAGGAGGCATTATTCTTATATATATTAATCAGTAATAGTTTATTATTTTTTACTTTGAATCTCACGCGTTTGACGCGCCAACTAATCTAGCTGCCCCGAATAAACTGCCCCTACTGACCTAATTTTCAAATTTTATTTTATTATTCTTTTCATTTTCTTCATCACTGACAAGTCAACTACCCTTTGCCCCCAATTTGACACGCGTCTTTTTATCCCATGACTTTGGGGAGCCGTTTAGATTGCCAGCGTGGAGAGCAACGTGGACTAGTGAATTTGTGCTTTGCGTGCATATGACTCAATGGAGAGGTGTGGTGGGTGCAATGGGTGGATCACAGCATATTATTTTTTAACTAATTTTTTTGTGTTTAAATGAATTAATAAAGGGTTAATATGTAACTTTGGGAGATAATTAAGGGGTAACTTACAAATTAAGGGTGGGGATTTGCCGACCCGACCTTAATGATGACGTTCGAACGTGACAAGTGACAACAACCGCATGCATCGGCTTTTCTCTTGTAATTAGTTTTCGGCCGGTTTTCTTGTAACTTTTTACATAGGGCCAGCTTTTGTAATGCAATTTTCTTGTTTTGACCTAAATTTTTTACTTTATTTTCGAAATAATGAAATAATGAAAGGATATAAAAAGTTTTCACTATAATACTTCATTATACGAGTGACGATGAGAACAAAGTTGATACTGATTGACGATAAAAAAAAAAAAAATATTTTTTATTGTAGAAGCATGTACTATTATGTAAAATTAAAAGGGTATGTGGTCAAATGAGTAATGTGATAATTTTCATAGCTCGCGATGTGCAAAAGTATTCGTGAAGTAAACCTTGGTTAATACTTTCACATTTTTGAATTTTGGAAGTATTCGTGAATTTTGTAATAACCATTTTGTCTTTGGATAATTACCTAAAATAATAATTACTCTTTTATTGATCTTCGGTAAATGTTTTACCTGATTATTTTCGATAATTGGATATTGTTTCTCTTATTTATTTATTTTTTTTAAAAAAATTACAATCTTTAAACATATTTTAATTTGATTAAATGGGAATTTGCAAGAATAAGCAATTGATTCTATCCATATTAATTAAATGCATTACAGTTTTTTTATTCTACATATTAAGTAAAATTACAAAGTTCTCAATTTATTTTTTTCCTACGTGATAAGAATGGATTTCCAACTAATTCTCAATTTTCGTTAATCGATCTACAACTGTCCAATTCTTATAACATTAATTTTTTTTTTTTACTCTTTCACCCGCACTTCATTAAATCGAATTAAATTCAAAATCATATTATAAGATTATGCCAATGCGTGACAATATTTAATTGGTCATGACAAGCAACTAAACGAGCATGACATGAACACACACAAATCGTGGGAACACACACATATTTTTTAAATTTAGTATTAAAAGCGTGTTGTAAGAATGAGCGAGAAACATGGGGACCCTTAATCATGTGCGTGCCATGTACGAAACACTTGTATGTGTTGCCCTATTTTCCCTCGCACCCACTGCAATAAGACACACCACCAAACCATGTTCTAGTACTATTCATGCATGCTCTTAAAATTTACGCTATAAGATAATTGTGAAATTATATATTCGAATATATTAATGTTAACAGGGATACTACAACTATAAATTTTGCAGTAAACTTCGACGAGAAGTGCTGCATTACCAGGGAGGGTATGACACCCTCCCTGACCGAGCACANCATGCTCTTAAAATTTACGCTATAAGATAATTGTGAAATTATATATTCGAATATATTAATGTTAACAGGGATACTACAACTATAAATTTTGCAGTAAACTTCGACGAGAAGTGCTGCATTACCAGGGAGGGTGTGACCCCCTCCCTGACCGAGCACACACATGGGGGGGAGGGGAGAATTTTTTTCCCATTTTTTATTCACGTCGGTCCCACACCCTATGTGAGTGTAGGTCAACCAAGTGGGCAACCAATTCGGGCAAAGTAGCTTAATTCAACTTCGACAATGTTGGTGAGGTAGGTGAAACAATTGGTAAGATTGTCTTTAATGTGTTAGCTGAGAGAATTGCACGTTTTCCTCGTATACCAAATTTTTCATAAATGGAATTGCTCTTGTAGAGAGAAATGGTTCCCTCTTCGTTAAGTATCATCCTTTTGTAATAGGTAGTTGATGGTAGAATGTCCTTATTTATTCGTATTCTACTTTGTTGAGATTTCTTTAGAGGTAACTCTCACATTTGTAAATGACTTAGTAATTGAAGTAGATCGGATCGTCAGGATGTCGGCAATTCATCACTTAATGGCATGATTGATTGAACAGTAGAAGTTTGTGTGTACCCTTTATGTGTGTAGGTTAGTTGATCAAATTGTTTGTTTCTTTGTATATATAAGGTAGATAACACTATTTTTTAGGAACAGAATAACTTGTGTAGAGAGAATTGGTCCACTATCATGAAGTGCTTAGATGTTACTCCCACTTATAAATGATTCGACGACTCGATCGACTAAATAAAAAATCAAGTTGAGGGTATCGTTTAGCCACCTCACTGATGGTTAATTGGACAAGTCGCCATATAAGTACTATTCAACTCTCTCGATTTTAGCACCTTTTTGAACCTCATATTTTGTCCAAAATATATTTTGGAATAGCATTTTATTACAGAATGTATGGTTAAAATGTAAGATTTTTTTTTTTTTTTGAATTTACATGTAATATTACAACTCATAATTTTATTACAAGTGTGAGATTAATAAAATCATGTAAAATTTTGAAAATCAATTAATACATCTTCATGGATACTTTTTCACCATAATCACAAGGGGCAATTTTTCACCGCCACCACCCTGACGGCGAGGTTAAGGGCAGTAACATGGCGGTTGACTTAGTTTGGCAGGAACATGCTTCCTCTTTTATGATCTTCCCGCTAAATCATGAGTTTAAACCAATAAATTTCGTTAGATATGCACTTTTTATATATAGAAGAGAGATATTATTTTATTGAAGAATATGAGATTAAAAATAAGGGAGAAAAAATAAAATTTTGAAAATCAATGAATACAACTTCATGGATGCTTTTTCACCATAATCACAAGGGGCAATTTTTCACCGCCACCACCCTGACGGCGAGGTTAAGGGCAGTAACATGGCGGTTGACTTAGTTTGGCAGGAACATGCTTCCTCTTTTATGATCTTCCCGCTAAATCATGAGAGATTGTGGGACATAATCCTCAACGTCGAATCTGCCGACTGGACCGCACATATCTCGTTCATTTGACGTGTATGAGTCGTGCTGGACCAATAATAAAAATAATTAAATTCATCCGGCTTCTGCTTAGTCGAAGGGACAAAAGCTGAGGGTTAAAGAATTTTTGACACGTGGATGACAGCTCATTCTAAAAATACCCGCCAAATTTTAAGCTTTTTTATTTTTTTCTTTTTTGCTTTTTGACCAATTTGTTAGTGGGTAATTCAAATATTTTGGAGGGAGCAAATTTTATTTTTTTAAAAAAATTTATTTATACAGTGGCGCCGTGTATTACTCTGGGTCTGTGGGTGCATGTTTTCCTCAAACATGTTTCCCCACGACTTTTTTCTTGTAGTTACTGATTAACTCATAATCATGTGGTTTTTATGGAGGAGTGTGAATAAATTAAATTTCATATCGATTAAACATATAGTAGATGATGTGCTTATAATTTTACGTAAGTAATATTATAGCATACAGTCATTCGTAGTATTAAATTACGGAAAATATGTCGGGTCTGAATGAGCAAAAAATTCTTTGGTAGGAATAATTGCAAATGAATTTGGGATTTTGATATTCAAAACATTAGAAGACTTCCTTGTTCTTAAGAAGATTCTAATTATGAGAGAAAAGTAGAAGGAAGGAAATGTGAGTTTCATTTGTTTGACCCAATTCAACTTTTACTTGTCATAAGATAATGTATGGGGTTTGAACATAATTTCTAATAAAAAATTGAAAGATGACACCCTTGATTCTTTCAAGACATTAATCCAATTTTCGAAAAATATTTACATAAGATTCAATTTCAATATCAGCGTACTACAATTCATCTATAGCAATACCATAGTAGTTGATTGTGAAAGAGAATCACAACTAATCTTATCTTAGAGGTGTCAATGGACCGAGCCGA
>CAIGRR010180627.1:0-13021 GCA_903798365.1 Fraxinus sp. 1973-6204 | reverse complement strand
TTTAATGTAACTAATACTTAAGATAGATAATTTTTTTTATATATTTACGTTACCATATAGCCAACTACACTATGACACGTGTATTGCACGTGCGTCTTACTAGTTTTACACACAAAAGGCACAAGGTTTGATTCCAAAAAACTTTCCCTCTTTCTTTTAATTTTTAACTTCCAAAGTGCTCAAAGCAAAATTTTATGTCATATTTGAAATAAGTGAGATTCGAACCCGTACTCAACATGTGATAATGAAATGCTTGACCACTATGACAATTAAAGAATTTTAAAAATAAGTGTGACAAGAAAATATATATTCAATTTAGAAGACTACTTGTTTTAAAAATTATTATTTTTTAACTAAAATTCAATATTGCAAAGACCTAGCAGTTGAACTCCTGACCCAATGATTTGTACAATCAACGATCGGGTCGGTTATAATGACAATGCATGATATATATTTTTATTGTTAGATTTTATCAATTTATTTTTTAAAGTTTAAATTTAGACAATCTAAATACTATTCTTTAGTTCAAAAAACACCTTTTTGAGTTAAAAATAGTTCTAAAAATGATTGTTTTAAAAACTTTGCATAAGCTTCGCCTAAGTTTGGATCTAGTATTTATCGTTTAAGTGTTGACGTTGAAATTTGTATAAGCAAAGTTCAAGCCAACTCAAGAAGTGAACGCGAATTTCTTGTTGTAATAACAAAGTGTTTGCAAGCATGTAATACAAGAATTCTCCCTTCTTAATGATATGAGATATTTGAAATATGAGAAGATGCTAAAGAGTTTGTATATGCTTGTATCCACATTCCTTTTTTTTTCTTTTTAGACTTTGATCCTTCTTTTATAGAGGAAATATGCATGTATGCTGCCTCCCCTGTCTTTTCACTGTAATTTCGAGCTAAGGAAGTACGGCTGCTGGTGCAATAAGATTGGTTGCCAAGCTGGATTCTGTCAAATTTCTTTTGAGCATTAATTGCAAGTGGCCCCCAACAATTAATGCATGACCTAGAGGAGGAAGCTAACATTTTTAATTAGAGAATTTTATGGGCGTTAACGTGGGACCTTTCTAGGTGCTCTTCCATGATTGGTAACTCATATATCATTCCAGTGATCCCTAATCATTATATTCATGTTGCCTTGAAAGACTACACAGGCTTTTCGCAGAAGGCATATATTCTCCGAGCTGACCTCATGCATCTGAGCTCAACAGAGTATCCACTGATGACGTAGAATAGTCCGATCTTAATAACCTCGGAGATCGGCTGTCAACAGTTACCCCCTAGGTCAGTGTCGACCTAAATGAGGGACTGACCTTTAAGATTGATTGGCACATTTTCCAATTTTTTGCAATAATTACTTCAATAAATGCAGAGGACATGTATCGTAGAATGACTTGTATGTGAGCTGTAGGGCAGACAGGTTCCTTCTCCCAGAAGCTTTTAATTCCAACCGTTTACTCATTTATTGCTTTATTCGGAAGGTTCAGATCAAAGTTGTTTGAATTATGACCATTTAAATAATTATTTTCTCTTTCATTTTTTTCACTTTTACATTTTTGAATTTCCAAACTTTTGCTCTCTAGAAAATTTTCCTCTCGTTTTCTTTTTCCTGAGTGAGGTCGGCTTTGTTCAGGTATTCCCTTGAATCCCTTCCACCAAGAACACCTTTCATTATTTCTGTGTTTTATATATATATATATTTTCTAGATTTTTTAATATGAGCTCGAACGAATCCCAGGTACAATGCTGGGGTAATAATCAAGAAGAAAATATTTCTTTTTCGTCTGCTAATCCATCCTCAGCCAATTCGGATTGCCAGAAAGTATTAACTCATGTCCCAATTGCTTCTTCTTTCCACAACCATCTAATTCCCCTAGGGGCATGGAACATCGGAGGAAAGCAAGGGAGGAGAGGTCACGGGTAGGTAGTGAGAGTGTGAGTCAGGAGTGGGGAGTTGATTCCATTGGATCTGTGGTTACGGAGGATATGTTGGCTAGCATTAGGGCTAAGTACGACATACCTAGTTCTATAGAATTAATAATACTGTCCTCATCTGACCGAGCTAGTACTTCCCCTTCTGATGTGTAGCTCTTAACACGACGGTCCTCCAGGCTAGGCTGAGGTTACCTTTTCCAAAAATAATTAGGCAATTCTTTTTTCTTGGGGAATAGCCCCTACCCAACTTTACCCCAATGGATGGAAAACTCTTATTGCGACCTTGATTTTATGGAAGCAATTAGGCCATCCCGAGCTAAACGTTTCTCAATTCAACTCCCTGTTTACTTTTAAAGAAGACGAAAAAAACACTGGTTGGTAGTATACCAGTGTTAGGCCAAGACACCCCTTCATCAATTAAAGGATGAAAATATGAATTTTTCTTTGTCCTAGGGGATTGGCAATTCCATCCTTTTGAGGTGGATAGAGAAGATGTAGTCCCAACTCTCTATCATTCCTTCTGTAAGTTATAAATGCCTTTATTTTTTACCTTGGCCTTTGTATGAAAACTATCATTTTAACCTTTAATGTTTCTTTTTTAAGGAGCTAAGGAAAAAGAAAAAATGGTGCCTGCAGAAGTTCCTGAAGAAGTCGAAATCGAGGTCGAGGCCGAACAACCTCTTGTGAAGCGTCGTCGTTCTGAAGAATCATCTTCTACACCTACTCGAACAGTGCCACTTAATTCTCCTCAGCCCGCCCCACTTGTAATCCCTACCACTGTCTCATCTTCGAGATCGCAAGATAAATGCCCTGACCTGCAGAGGCCAAATATTGAGGGCTTAATTGAGCGCCGACCTGAGGTCTTTCTAGACTATCTCCGAGCTCCTTCTCCAACCAGGGAGTCAATAGCTGCACTACCAACTCCGCTGAGGGAATCAACTGTCCTTATGACCAGGAGCTGGAATGATAGAGAGCAGCAGTTTGTGGCTGACATACCCATTGGGGAAAATATTATTTCAGCTCAGCTCTATAACCACCGAGCTATCCTCCATATGATATCGATAGCTGAAAAGGTGAAGTTATATGTTTTTGTTATTTTTATAATTTTTGTGATGATTTTTTTAACATAATTTTCATTATCTTTTAGACCAATGACGAGCTCGAGAAGATGCTTGCTTTCAGAGATAAGGTTAATGTTGTTTATGAGAAAGTGGAAGCAGAAAAGGCGACCTTTGCTAATAAAGAAAAGAATTATGAGGATCGCCTTAATATAATGAGAGACGAACTCAATGCCAGTCTGACCAAGGAACAAAAGTTGATGGACGAAGTTCAAGCGTTGAGGTCGTGGGGAGAAAAGGCAAGTGCCCAAGCTGAAAGTGAAAAGGAAAGAGCTGACATAGCAACATCTAGAGCAACGACAGCCATAAAAAGGGTAAAAGAGGCTGAGCTAAGGGCTATTAAAGCAGTGGAAGAATGGAGGGCTTCTCCAGAGTTCGATGCTTTAGCTCAAGAGGCCTATGTGCTGGCCCTAGGAGAAATTATTAAGTATATCAATAAAGAATGGCCAGATTGGAGCACTGAGTACTTGGCGGAGGCATCTAAGGAATATAAGGAAGAGCTGAAGCAACTATCATTTGTGACGGGAGTTCGGATTACGCCTGCTAAAGAAGATGCAGCTCACGAATACGTGCCTCCTCAGGACCCCCCAACTCAAGACCCTCCAGCTCAGTAGTTCTTATGTAATTTATATTTTGGTTAAAAACTTTAAGAATTTCTAAACAACTTTTGTAGCTTTTGATTTTGTTTTGAATAAAACTTTAATTTCGTATTTGTCAAATACTTAATTTCAGCAATGATTTTGTGTATTTTTCTGAACTTGAGCATTTTGCAATGCATATGGCCTTTCTTTATGTAGCTTTACTAACAATGCATTCTCTCAAGATATCGTACTAAGTGTAATGATAAATGCAAACTTAGTTCGATCCTTTAGTTATAAATAAGTTTCGAGAAATCTCCTTCTTTCATAGGAAATTTTACCGAGTATTTAAAACATATTTAACTCAGTTCGACCTGCACGTGAGTAGGGCTTTGATATTCCTCTTAAAAAATTCACTAAGTGTTGCAGCACATGAAACCTCAGCTCGGCCTACTCATGAGTAGGGCTTTGATATTCCTCTTAGGAATTTTCACTAAGTGTTGCAGCACATGTAACCTCATCTCGACCTACTCATGAGTAGGGCTTTGATATTTCTCTTAGGAATTTTTACTAAGTGTTGCAGCAAATGCAACCTCAGCTCAGCCGGGCTTTGATATTATCACGCCATTTATATAAAACATACTTTCATTATGGATAATCATGCGATACATAATACAACTACATCTTTACTGGTAATATTTTTTGAGATGTTCCGCATTCCAGGGATGCAGTAGGGGTCTCCTCTCCATATCCTCCAATTCATAGGCTCCCCTAAGTAATACTTTAGTTACTTTGTAAGGACCTTCCCAGTTAGGTCCTAGGGATCCAGAGTTGAGCTCTCTTGTGGCCAAAAAGACTTTTCTTAATACAAGATTTCCAACTTCAAATTCTCGCTTCTTCATTTTTTTATCGTAGTACATTGCACTGCGTTGTTTGTACACCACATTTCTAATTTCTGCCATATCCCTTTTTTCTTCTATCAAATCCAATTTCCCTCGTAACACTTGTTCGTTCCTGTCTTCACTATATGTCAAAGTCCGAATTGAAGGAATTTCGACTTCAAGTGGGACAACAGCTTCCACCCAAAATGCTAAAGAAAAAGGAGTTTCTCCAGTACTGTTCCTAGACATGGTGCGATAAGACCATAGCACATCGGGGAGTTCTTCTGCCCATCATCCCTTAAGATTATCAAGTTTTGCTTTCAACGTATGCTTGATGATCTTATTAATAGCTTCAACTTGGCCATTAGCCTAAGGTGATTTGGCGTGGAGAAATGCTTATGTATTCCCAGTTCTTTACAGAAATTTGTAAAGCGGACATTGTCAAATTGCTTCCCGTTATCTGATACGATGGAGTGGGGTATTCCGAATCTGCATATGATTGACTTCTATATGAATTCTGTAGTTTTGTGCTCGGTTATTTCTGCCAGTGGTTCAGCTTCGACCCACTTGGTGAAGTAATCAACTGCCATGATTCCAAACTTGGTGCCTCCATTTCCAGTTGGCATGGCACCGATTAAATCAACCCCCCATTTAGCAAAAGGCCATGGTGCCATTACATAATTCAGTTCTCCAGGTGGGAGGTTGATGTTGGGAGCAAATCGCTGGCATTTGTTACATTTTCTAGTGAATTCCAATGTATCATTTTTCATGGTTGGCCAAAAATATCCCTGCCGCGTGATTTTGTGAACCAATGACTGTCCTCTAGCGTAGTTTTCACATATTCCTCCATGTCCTTCTTCCATGGTATTTAGTGCTTCTTCTTCATTCAGACACCTAAGCAGGGGTACAGAATATCATCGCTTATATAGAATGTCGTCAATCAGCGTGTACCTTGCTGCCCTTATTCGCAACTTTCTTGCCATGATGAGATCTTCGGGGCAAGCAGCTGTTTGCAAGTACAAAATGATCTCATCCATCTATGTTGGTTTGAGGTCGGTAGTCACATAAACAGCCTCAGACTCTTCAATGGTAGGGCAACAAATCCTCCCTACTGGGATACTATCAAATCTTTCAATCCATTCACTTGTTGCCAACCGAGCTAGAGCGTCAGCATATTCATTTTGAGTTCATGGAACTCTTTCGACCTGGATATTCTCAAAATTCTTTAGCTCCTTCTTGACGAGCTAAAGGTATTTGTTCATTCTTTCTTCTTTTGCCTGGTAGGCTTCATTGACCTGGTTTACTAATAGTTGAGAGTCACTGTATGCAATCAAGTGGTCAATTTTCATTTTCATGGCCATTCGTAGGCCAGCGATGAGGGCTTCATATTCGGCTTCGTTGTTAGACGCATAGAAATCAAATGGCAGTGCTTCGCAAAACACATGTTGGTTTGGACTTATCAACACAATCTCGCTCCAACTCATTCGTCTGTAGAAGATCCGTCCATAAAGAGTTTCTAAGGCATGTGAGGATGCGATTCTTCTTTGGGGTCCGAGCTGAATTCAGCAATGAAGTCGGCCAATGCTTGGGCTTTTATGGAGGTACGTGATTTATACCTTATGTCGAATTGCCCGAGTTCAACTACCCACTTTACCATCCTTCCTGAAGTATCAGGTTTTTGTAGCACTTGCCTTAATGGATAATTGGTTAAGACTTTGATTGGATGTTCCAAGAAATAGGGCCTTAACTTTTGAGCTTCCGTAATAACCGCGTAAGCCAACTTTTCCAACGGAGAGTAATGGAGTTCGGCTTCATGTAGGGCTTTGCTAATGTAATAAACAGGGTGTTGTACTCTCTTATCCTCCCTAGTCAGTACTGTACTAACGGCATGTTCAGATATTGCTAAGTAGAGCAGTAGTGTTTCTTCTGTCTTTGGCTTTGATAGCACTGGTAGTTGTGCCAGATGTGACTTTAGCTGGTCAAATGCGAGCTGGCATTCAGGCGTCCACTCAAATACTTTTCCCTTTCTTAATACGTCAAAGAAAGGCTTGCATTTGTCTATTGATTTTGACATGAAGCGGCTAAGGACAGCTATTCGCGCAGTTAAACTCTGAACTTCCTTAGGTCTAGTTGGGGGAGCATTTCAACAATGGCCCTTATATTTTTTGGGTTGGCTTCAATCCCTCTTCGATTTACCATGTATCCCAAAAATTTCCTCGAGCTTACACCAAAGACACATTTTTGGGGATTCAGCTTCATTTTGTATGTCCTTAAAATTCTGAACATCTCGGCAAGATGTTGCTGATGATTCCTAGCATCCGTGCTTTTAATCAACATGTCATTGACATAAACTTCCATGGTCTTACCAATTTGTTTGGCAAATATAGAATTAACCAAGAGTTGGTAGGTTGTCCCAGCATTCTTGAGGCCAAATGGCATCACCTTATAGCAGTAAAGACCTCGATCGGTAATGAAGGATGTGTGTTCTTGATCAAGTTCATACATGGGGATCTGATTGTAACCTAAATATGCATCTATGAAACTAAGAAAATCATGCCTGGCGGTAGCATCTACCATCTAGTCTATTCTCGGTAAAGAAAAACTGTCTTTGGGACATGCTTTGTTTATGTCGATGAAGTCGATACACACTCTCCAACCCCCACTATTTTTCTTGACCAAAACGGGATTGGCAATCCATTTTAGGTATTTTACCTCTCGGACAAATCCATTATGAAGCAACTTTTGTACTTCCTTGTTTAGAGCCTCATACCGTTCTGGGTTTAAAGGCCGACGATGCCGTTATTTTGGTCGTATTAGAGGGTCAATTCCCAATTTATGATACATGATTTTTGGTTCAATCCCTTTCATGTCGGAGTGTTCCCAAGCGAAGACATCAAGGTTTTCTTGAAGAAAGCTGATTATCTAACCCCTTAGTGGAGGTCGCAGTTCATGACCTATCTTCAGCTCTTTTTGAGGGTTATCTATCCCCACTTTGATAACATTCAGCTCTTCCACAGGTTCTCCTCCTCGCACTTTCAACCGTAGATCCATGAGCTCGATGAGGATTCTGTCGTGCATGCAATGCAGATCTCCTGAGGGTAGTGAATCCTTTTTCCTTTCAGATCAACAACTACCTGACATTTAGAAACAATGTCTTTCTTTCCTTTGACCTGTCATGTACCATGAGGTGTGGAAAATTTGATGGAGTAGTGGTACATTGATACTATTGTCCCGAGGTCAAACAGCAAAAGTTGCCCATAATAGCATCATAAGGGAACTTTGAGTTTAGAACCACAAATTTCACATTTACTTTAGTTCGGTGATGGGACTCTTCGAGCTCAACAGGGAGTTTAATCACTCCTTTCGGCCCATAAAGGAAGCCATCAAGCCCCATAATTAAATTTAGATATGGTTGCAGGAGACCGAGTGTAATTCCAATTCGTTCCAAGGTGTCTGCGTAAATTATGTTGAGGGAGCTCCCTGTATCTACCAACACTTTGGGGATGTTGACTTTGGAGAGAAACATAGGGATCACTAAGACTCCAGAATAGAGATTTGGATCAGCTTCTTTTCTTCGTACAGGAGCTAGTCGTCATTCACTTTCTTGCGGTGTTTTTCTGTAATGCCGATCTCAATCAGGTCGGCTGTAGTGGGTCTTTTGAACCTCGAGACCCCTGCCTGCTGGGAATGTTGACTTTTCAACATCCGAACCTGGGGATTAGGTAAGTCGACGTTACAAGCTCTAGCTTCAACCTGGTTTTCACGTATCACACCTAGACCACTTGGTGTTGGGAACTTAAGGCAATAGTGGTATATTGAGGTGGCAGCTAGCAGATCATGCAGTATGGGCCTTCCTAGTATATCATTATAGTTTGAAGGTAGATCCACAACGGTGAAGTCCGCTAAGATCCTCCTTTGGTGAG
Source organism: Fraxinus sp. 1973-6204 (assembly GCA_903798365.1). Lineage (NCBI taxonomy): Eukaryota > Viridiplantae > Streptophyta > Magnoliopsida > Lamiales > Oleaceae > Fraxinus > Fraxinus sp. 1973-6204. The sequence continues at coordinate 4,586 of CAIGRR010180627.1, read as the reverse complement.
GGGGTTTGCCTAACTCCACACTTGTACAATTTGTCCTCGTGCTTCAATGGGATCTCCGGAGAATCCTTGCAATCTTTTGGAATACGGCTGGAGGTAACGTTCCTGGATCTCCATTTGTTCTAAAGTTCTAGAGTATAGCACATTTACCGAGCTCCCGTTGTCTACTAAAGTTCGGTATATTTGCACTCCTACAATGGTCATGGCTATGACTAGCGCATCACGTTGATCTTGCAGGACCCCACGTGTATGTCCTTCCGAAAATCCAAACCATTCTAGGTATGGCTGGGTGCAGACCTCTAGCTCTGGAGGCACTATACTATAGCTATGCCAGATGCGAGCATTACGTGCTATTCTGCATCGGGCTCTTTGTGACCCTTCAAGACATTGATTTCCACTTATCAAGGTTTTGATTTCAGGTCGGTGTTGGGTATTGTGAGTTTGAGGTCCAGGCCGAACTTGCGGGACTATTCCTAGTTGGTTAGGATGTTGAGTTCCAGCTGAATTCACTTCTTGAGGTTTGGCTATGAACTCTTACAAATGACCTCGTCGAATGAGTGACTCTACCTTTTCCTTTAAGTTTCTGCAGTTATCGATATCATGTCCTATTGTCCTGTGGTAGCAGCAGAACTTCCTTTGATGTTTCCCAATTGGTTCCTTTTTCTGAGGTGGAGGTCGACGAAAGGTTTCTTTTTCTCCTAACTGTAAGAAGACCTCTTCAAAAGTTGCATTCAACGGGTGATATTCGCGAAATTTGTCGGGATATGGCCTTGAGCGGCCTTGATCCCTTCTGTCCCTCCTTTTTTCCCGACTTGAATCATTATCTGTTTGTTTTCCTTTAGCTCGTTGTGGGGACAGTGGGACTTGCTTAACATCTTCATTGTCTGGTGTAGCTTCTTCCACACTTATATATTTCTCAGCTCGACCTAAGAACTTCTGATATATTTGAGCTCCATCTTCATGAACAGACCACCAGAACCTTGTCCATGGCCTTAGCCTTGAAAGAACTACCATAAGAGCAGCGTCATCAGAGATCTTTTCTACCTCCATGGATTGTTTGTTGAACCTGTTTAAATAGCTTTTGTGTGATTCGATTTTCCCTTGTTTTATGCTTACCAACCTCTCCTTTGATGTGGTTCTTGCCTTTGAGCCCATAAACTATGCTAGAAATGTTGTGGCGAGGTCGTTCCAATTTTTTATAGATCTTAGTGCAGTCTTCTAAACCATCTCTGAGCTTTATCTCCCCAACGTTAAAGGGAAAGCATCCAACCCCTTGCAGTTCCATCCATGAGGCATATTTGTCCAAGTGACTGAGGGGGTCTCCTTCCCCATCGTATCTGGTCAGCTGTGACATTTTTAGTTTTTCAGGCAACGGTTCTGCTAGAATGTCCTTGATGAAGGGAGAGTGACGCTTTGTAAGGTATTCTTCTGTGCTTCTTTTGTTCTTAGCTTCCAAGTCAGCTATGCGCTTCCTGAGAGCACTCATCTCAGGTTCAGCTCGTCCAACAGTGTGGTTAATATGAGGTTCGTCATTTTTATTTTTGGGTGTCAATGAGTGTTGAGAACCCAGTCTATTGAACATACTATTCATTCTCCTGGCAATTGATTTTATTGTGGCAGGAGAGCTTCGACCTCTTCAGTTCGGCTCTTAGAAGATTCTCCACTTGAGAACTGGAGAGTTCTTCTAGTGGGGAGTCGCCTAGTTCTTTCTCGTTGAGGGGATTCCACCTCTGTATCTTGTAGCGGATTTCGAACTTATTTTTGCTCCAGTTGACTGACAACGTTTGTTAGTTTTTCAATAGCTTCCCTCATAGCCACCATTTGAGGATCAGTAGCTTCATTGCGACCTCGTCTTTCAATGTTTGTTGGGTTGCTGGTTTGTTCGGGATAAGTATGGGATCCATTTTCAGATGCTGAAATTCGTCCATTATACTGGTTCGCAGATTTTGTGGAGAGATGAGACTATTTTCCCAAGTTGGGCCCTCCTTCTAGCGCCAAACTGTTGCCGTTGAAATTTGTATGAGCAAAATTCAAGCCAACTCAAGAAGTGAACGCGAATTTCTTATTGTAATAACCAAGTGTTTGCAAGAATTCTCCCTTCTTAATGATAGGAGATATTTGAAATATGAGAAGATGCTAAAGAGTTTGTATATGCTTGTATCCACATTACCTTTTTTTTCTTTTTAGACTTTGATCCTTCTTTTATAGGAAAAATATGCATGCATGCTGCCTCCCATGTCTTTTCGCTGTAGTTTCGAGCTAAGGAAGTACGGTTGCTGGTGCAATAAGATTGGTTGCCGAGCTGGATTCTGTCAAATTTCTTTTGAGCATTAATTGCAAGTGGCCCNATCCTTCTTTTATAGGAAAAATATGCATGCATGCTGCCTCCCATGTCTTTTCGCTGTAGTTTCGAGCTAAGGAAGTACGGTTGCTGGTGCAATAAGATTGGTTGCCGAGCTGGATTCTGTCAAATTTCTTTTGAGCATTAATTGCAAGTGGCCCCCAGCAATTAATGCATGACTTAGAGGAGAAAGCTAACATTTTTAATTGGAAAATTATGTGGGCGCTGACGTAGGACCTTTGCAGGTGCGCTTCTGTGATTGGTAACTCATATATCCTATCAGTGATCCCTAATCATTATATTCATGTTGCCTTGAAAGACTACACAGGCTTCTCGCAGAAGGCATATATTCTCCGAGCTGACCTCATGCATCTGAGCTCAACAGAGTATCCACTGATGACGTGAAATAGTCCGATCTTAATCACCTCGGAGATCGGCTGTCAACATATAGTATTACTGGTATGAAATTATATGTCTATGTGGCATTGGTAATTTAATATATTCAATTCTTTACATTTAATTAAACTTATTATTTAATAACACATGTGTCATAGAAATTGGTATTTAACCGGAGCAGTGCTTCATAACCTTCTTAAATTAATGGAAACAAATTGGTAATCTAAATGAAATAAAAATACAGTTTCAGTGAAAAGTTCAAAAAATAAATTGGATGACCAACATGGAACATCGTTCGGTGACCAACAATGTTTATTTCTTAGATATATGGTGTGCCAAAATTATACTTTAATAGCAAAAAGATTTATCATGTGAGCTGTCACACGTGCCGTCGAAGACTTTGTTCACGGCATATCATGATACTAAGGTTTCTCATCTCAATCAGTCAATCCCCACAAAATTCAACATTGTTGCACGTACGTGAACGAAAACATATGAAATCTTACTAAGTATTGTAGAAAATAGAAAGATTAAAGGCATGGACATGATATTATAGGAATCATCCAACTTTATTGGATCCCAAGCCGACCCGTTCCTGTCCCTACTTTCAAGCACTCAGTCAATCAACTCAATTGTCGAGCACATGCCTTCCTCGTGGTCGTTATTTCTGAAATGGAGACTGTAATCAACTGGACAACAGGTTTATCGCAACTTGCATGCCATCCTCGTGATCGTTATTTTTGAAATAGAGACTGTAATCAACTGGACAACAAGTTTATCGCAACTTGCTGCCAATCCCATGCTTGCACCAACACCATTCGAAACTCATGTATGTTGCCTTCCTTTCCGTGATGTTGCCTAATTATGCTCACGACATGCTGCCATAAAACAACATTGCATACTTCACTTCCCATCGAATGCATGCACCACAAGTGCATTTGTCCATACCAACATGTTACCTTGCGCATTACTCCCTACCTTCCCGAGATCTCACGCACAAGAGCTTTTAGTTTTAATTTTGCAAAATGCAACATGTGCAAATCAAGCTAGACGTGAGCATATGCCTTTAGCAACCATAAATTTGTACTTTTTACGAGTTATCTCACGAGCCAGGCAAGCCAAGCAACCCATGGACCAATTCATAAAATTTACACATCATGTAGACTCGGCTTGACCCAAGGTCAGTGAGCTCATGAGCTTGGACCAACCATAAGTCAAGTCTGACTAATGAGCTCATGAGCAATCCAAATCCACTTTCATATCTAACTTAACACTGTAGCCTCTTATATTAAAGACCCGTTTGGTACCGACTAAAATTCAATTAAAATTGAAAATATAGCCTTTATTTGGTCTCACTCTTCTAATAAAAGTCAACATAACGGCTAGTTTTTCAATTTTAATCTGAATCAAACGGGCTCTGAAGTCTATCAATATAGATTATGTTAAAAAAAAATGTAAAATGTCACATATCCATGTGGTAAACATGGCATGTTGATCAAAGTGGATAATCAATAATTCACATTTAACTAGAATAAAAATAAATTTAAGGAGAGGAAAAAAAAAGAGAAATAAATAGACAATTTGATGGCTTATGAAAAACACGCTTCGCAAAATCCATTGAAACAAAACTAGTGATAGCAAAAAAATAAAAATAAAAACAAAAATAGTTGATTGAAAATATTTGAAAAAAAAGAGAGGACGCCCGCCTCCCACCCCACCCCACCCCACCCCATCCCATCCTGTCTAAGGCGAAGCAGGGCGTCTCGAACCGCCCCCGAACCCGCCCGCTGCTATCTCTAAACAAAAGTCCCAAAAAAAATCCGTCTTAACACGTCTCTTCTTAATTCCTATT
>CAIGRR010180608.1:0-13464 GCA_903798365.1 Fraxinus sp. 1973-6204 | reverse complement strand
GCACCTCCATCTCTCGTCCGCTTGATGCTTAGCCCAGATCATATCATATCCCTTTCGACGGAGAGGAGAATACAAAAGTGATAGGGGTAGGGGTGAGCAACGACAGCAAAGAGGTTGCCAAAATCGAGTGGAAAACATCCCCATCCACGAAATTGATACCATCTTTGGAGGCCCTTAAGTTAGAGGAGAAACAAGAAACTCCCAAAGGAATTATGCTCGGGAGGCAAAGGGTTTTCCACTAACCAGCTACATAGTGAACAATGGCTTTAAAAGGAATCAGTCATCTCCTATTGTGTTCACACATAAGGATTCAGAAGGTGTCTAATACTCCCATTATGACGCCCTTGTTGTAAGGGCCGTGGTGGCCCGAACGGACTAAAGTAAAATGTTGGTAGACAATGGTAGCTCTATTAATATTCTTTTTAGAGCCACATTCGACAAAATGATTCTAGACCATGAGTTAACTCCCACTAACACCCCTTTGTATAGCTTCACGGGAGATAGCATAATACCGAGGGAAAAAATCACACTCGCCGTGGAGATGGGAGAGCCACCCTTGTCAACATTGAACTTCATGGAATTCTTGATAGTTGATAGTAAGTCCGCTTACCATGGAGTGTTGGAGAGGCCAGTATTAAAAGATCTTGGAGCCATCACTTCCATCCACCACCTATGCATGAAATTTCTAACCGATCAGGGTGTGGTAACGGTGAAAGGTGACCATAGAGGAGCCCGAAAATGCTATTTAAACTCCATTAGGAAAGCTAAGCCTAGGGACATGAATATGAGGATTAACGACGTAGACATCGACGTTCCCATGGGAATGCCTACATTTGATGAGATCAACCCACACATCGTTGAAATCGAGTCCTAGACCGATCCGATGGAGGAGTTAGAGAGTTTTTCTGCTAACCCATAGATCCCTCCAGGCTGTTACAGGTGGGTAGGGGCCTGATTCCAGACTTTAAAGAGAAACTCAAGAAACTTTTATGTGAGAATTGTGACGTCTTTGCTTGGAGGCATAAGGATATGGTGGGCATCGACCCCAGGGTCAGCTACCACCACATGAAAATTGATCCTAAAGTTTCCCCGCATAGACAGAAGGGAAGAGCTTTGAATCCTGAACGATATGAGGCCCTTAAGGAAAAAATGCATAAATTAATCAAAAATTGCTTCATTAGGGAGGCCTTCTACCCGAAGTGGGGCTCCAACCCAGTCTTAGTGAAGAAGCATAACGGAAAGTGGAGAGTATGCATCGACTTCTCCGATCTTAACAAGGCATGTCCCAAGCACAACTTCCTGCTCCCAAGGATAGATCAATAGTGGACTCCACCACAGGATACGAGTCCTTGAGCTTCATGGTTGCTTATTCCGGCTACAAACAAATTCTATGTATCTAGGAGATGAGGAATACACGTCCTTCATCACAGATAGAGGGCTCTACTGTTACAGGATGATGTCCTTCGGGCTAAAAAATGCCGAAACTACTTACCAGAGGCTCGTAAACAAGATATTCACCGACCTGCTTGGTAACACAATGGAAGTTTATGTGGACGACATGCTTGTCAAAAGTCTTAAGGTTGGTGACCACATAACCTACCTCAACAGAGCCTTTCAAGTCTTGAGAAAGTACCGTATGAGGTTGAATCCCCTCAAGTATGCATTTGGAGTCGCATCGGGCAAGTTCCTGAGGTACATGGTTAACTAGAGGGGCATAGAAGCAAACCTCAAGAAAATACATGCACTTATTGAGATGAGGCCTCCTCAGAAATCGAAGGAAGTGCAAAACTTAACCGATCGAGTGGTCGCTTTGAGCCCCTTCATATCAAAAGCTATAGACATACCTACTATTCTTTAAGGTGTTCAAGGGAGGAAATAAGTTCCAGTTGACAGAAGAATGTGAAGAGGCCTTCCAAGAGCTGAAAAAACACCTAGAGCAGGCCCCTTCCTATCGAAGCCCAAGCTGGGAGAAGCTCTACAACTTTATTTGGCCGTCTCCAATGAGGGCAAAAGTGCCGTGCTCGTAAAAGAAGAGGTCTTAACCCAGCTGTCGATTTACTACATTAGTAAAGTATTACTAGCACTTGAAACACGTTACCCGGATATGGAGAAATTGGCTTTGGCATTGATAACTGCACCCTGCAAGTTGAGGCCTTATTTCCAGGCCCATATCATCCATGTGTTGACAAACTTCCCACTCAGGCAAGTGTTGTAAAAATCTGATGCCTCGGGAAAGTTGCTGAAATGGGTCATGGAATTGAGCGAGTTTGAGATCCTCTTCAAGGCAAGAACCGCTATCAAGGGCCAGGCCCTAGAAGATTTTGTGGCAGAATTCGCCAATGTCCCCGAAGTGGATATAATGACAGAGCTCGTCGAGCTTCCCACTTGGAACCTGTTTGTAGACGGCTCATCTAGAGAAACAAGTTTGGGCGCAGGCATGGTACTGGTGAGCCCCAAGGACCACAAGTTGAATAGAGTTGTAAGATTTGGATTTAAGGCCACCAACAATGCAACTGAATATGAGGTCCTCCTTGTTGGCTTGAGGCTGGCCAAGGAAATGCAAGTGAATAGGTTGCTCATTGACAGTGATTCCCAACTCATTGTAGGCCAAGTTAATGGTAATTTCGTAGCTAGGGATAAGGCCATGGCAGCCTACCTTAAAACTTGTAATGAGTATGCTCCTCTCTTTTGAGAAGTTTGAACTAGCTTAGATCCCACGCATTGAAAATGCCCACGCCGATGCTTTGTCTAAGTTGGCTAGTAGCAAGGATACTGAGTTGTTAATGGTGGTGCCAATTGAGCACCTCTTGAGGCCATTCACCTCTACGGAAAAAGTGATGTAGGTGGATGGAACTTCAACTTGGATGCAACCCCTTATAGCTTATCTCAAAGACCAGATTTTATCAAAAAATAGAGAAGATGCCTATAAGCTAAGGAGGAGGTCCGCACATTTTGTGCTAGTTGATGATATTATCTACAAGCGCGGATTCTCCTCACCCCTCCTTCGGTGTGTGGGAGGGGAGGAAGCTAACTACATACTCTGTGAGATCCACAAAGGTGTTTATGGCAACCACTTGGGAGGGCTAGCTTTGACAAGAAAAGTACTAAGGTGGGGGTACTATTGGCCCACCTTGAAAAAGGACGCCATCCAATTTGCTCGAAAATGTAATAAATGCCAACGCTTCTTCTTTGTCCAAAGACAACCCTCCTAGGAGCTAACTACAGTATCCAGTCCTTGGCCTTTCAGCAAGTGTGGCGTAGACCTTATTGGCCCTTTACCCAAGGGTAGAGGAAATGCTAATTTTGTCATTGTTGCAATTGATTACTTCAAAAGTAGGTAGAGGCCGAACCTCTGGCAAAGATCACTGAAGCTAACACTTCCAAATTTTTGTGAAAGAATATAATATGTTGATATGGTATTCCACATTTGATCGTCTCAAATAATGGGAAGTCATTTGACAACAAAAAGGTGAGAGATCTATGCGAAGAGCTGGGAATTAAGAAGCACTTCTCTACCCTTCGTCATCCAAGGCTAATGGCCAAGTCGAGGCTGTAAACAAAACCATAAAGCACACTTTGAAGAGAAAACTTGACATAGCCAAAGGAGCCTGGGTGGATGAGTTGCCCCAAGTACTGTGGGCAATCCAACTACAAGTAGGACCCCAACTGGTGAGACTTATTTCTCAATGACCTATGGTGCCTAGGTGATGAGCCTGGTAGAGGTGGGATTACCTTCTCCTCAAAGGTTACACTTCAGTTAGATATCAAACGACGAGCTCACGAGATGTGAGCTCTATTTCCTTGAAGAAAAAGGGATGATTCTCAGTTGAAATTGGCAGTTTATCAAAGGAAGATGACCTGGTATTATATTGCTAAGGTGAAGAAGATGTCCTTTTGGATAAATGACTTAGAGCTTCGAAGAGTGTTCTTGTCCTCCAAGGAACCAGGGGTAGGCACCCTGGGACCAAACTGGGAAGGACCCTACTACATCGAATAGGAGATCCGACTTGGAACCTACTGGATCAAGGACATGGATAGAAAGGTTCAACCTCACCCATGGAACATCGAAAAGTTAAGGATGTATTATCAATTAATGTAATCCACACCTGGAAGTTTTTCCCAGCCTTTGTAAATAAATAAAAGCTTTGTTTCAATAACGTAAAGAAGCGTGGACGCTTCGGAAGAGAGGATGGAGTCCTCAAATGGACCACCTTGGATGCACCCCGAGGCGTACATCACATGCCTCCATTTGATGACAACTAAACGTCCAGGGATAAGTCTTTATGTGGGTGAACCATCCACTATGTAAAAAAGCGTGGGCGCTTCGGAGAAAAGGATAGAGTCCCCAAAGGGACCACTACGTTTGTAATCTAAGGCGTACATCGCATGCCTCCCTTCGACGAGGTTTAACATCCAGGGAGAAGCCTTTACATGGGTGAACCATTCACCATGTAAAAAAGCGTGGGCACCTTGAAGGAGAGGATAGAGTCCCCAAAAGGACCACCTCGTTTGACTCTGAGGCGTACATCACATGCCTCCCTTTGACGAGGCTGAAGTCAAGGGAGAAGCCTTTACATGGGTAAACCGCCTCATAATAAGAATTCGAGGTGTGTAAGTATTGACGAGGTGGGTGACAAATTACAGTTAAGTTGAAACCTTCAAGTTATTTAAGTACTCCAATTCATTTAAAGTTCCAAGTTCAACCAGATTAGGCTCAAGGCTTAAGAAATTAAAAATAGTTTAGTTAAACGTTTAGAGCTAAAGCCTAGGTAGAGATCAGTTCAGTTGATTTTCAAATTACAGTGTTTGAGCAGTTCGTTATGGTTAGTATATTATCGAGGTCCCTTTACTTGGAACGAAAATGACAAAATTACAAATAGTACAAGATGTGAAAAAAAAAAATTCATTCCTTAAATAAAAAGATAGTTACATAAGGAGGCTCGAGGCATTACAAAGGTTTAAACAAATAAATGACCTAAGCTACTACTGGGAGATGGGGGAGCCTGCATTTCGGTAGCAGGAGCATCAGTTGTCTGTGGCACTTCTTCTAGAGCCACTTCATCCAGAACCTCAACCACATCAGTTTCCTCAGCTGGGGTCTGAGGCACCTCTTCAACAAATTCAGCTCTAAGTTCAGAGGCGTCAAGATCCAGATAGAGCTCTTCCACCCTTCCAATCACCTCAACGTAAGAAAATTTTCACCAATAGATGGCGAAGCGCTGATACTCCTCTGTAAGGTGGAAGTTGGAAATGTAATTTTTGACTACCTCTGTACCTGCCTGCTCAGCCTTAGCATCAGCTCTTTTAGCCTCGTCCACGTAGTATTTGATTTGGCTCTCCATGAATTGGTTCACATCCTTGTACCCAGCAAGTTCGAGGTTGACTTTCTCCAGAGCCTTGGCAGTAAGCTTCTGGTAGTTGTTAGAAGTTTTAACTTTCTTTGTTCAGGAAGCCACCTCACACTGAGACTCATGCACTTCTTTCTTCAAGGCTTCATTTTCAACCAGTGCAGAGGATATGGCCTCATCTTCAACCTTTTGGGTCTTCAGTGCCTCAGCCTCAGCCTCAGACTTCACCTTTTTTAATTTAGCTTGGGCAGTAGCAATGTTTTCAACCGAGGTTCTATTCCTTCTTTGAATATCGAATAAAATTTCCTGACATTCAAGGGCCATCCCATAAGCCCTTGTACTTTGGCTCATCAAAGTGACAGTGAGGTCCACCGCGTCATAGGCCGACAAATAATCTTGCCACCTCTCCGTCCAGAATTTGTTAAAGTTCTCCGTGGCACTCCGAACCTTAGACGACACTATTTCCAAAACTGCTGGGGCAATTTTATCATCCCTTCCAGCCAGGAAATTCCCAAACTTGCCTAGGGTTCTCGCAACTAAGCCATTTTTAGGGGCCTTAAAAGTTGAAGGTGTTTCCTTCTAGCCTCTTCATTGGCCCTACGAATCTGCTCCACTTTGGCAGTTTTGATTGAAGAATCCAGGAGCTTCGACTGCTGAGGCCCCCCTTTCCGGAGTGGGGCACAGTGGTCCCAAAACTGGCAGAAGCCCCCACTCATGTGGACGAGCTTCCTCTTCTTCTGAGGCTCCTCCACCTTCTATTTTCCTTTGTCAGAGGTCACTTGGACCTTTTTAGGAGCATCCTCCTCATTTCCCTTCTCAGATTGTTCTTTACTGAGACGCTCCAACCTCGACCTCACTTGTTTATCCCCAGAAGAAGATGGCTTCAGAGCCTTGGTGCCTGTTATGGCAGTAGCCGTCAGTATGGTGGCCATGTCAAATGTAGGGTACGCTTTCTTCACAAATTTATCTGCATACATCAAAGAATCAGTCAGGAACCAACAAAAACAATATAAAAATAATTCGAAGCGAGGGAGCCCCTTACCCTTAGAGGCCATTATTCCGAAGTCAATGAAGTAGCAACTTCGGTCGATCAAATGGACAAAGCTTCGGAGCTTCAAAGATCGTTTATAAATGTCCTCAATCACTTTCCACACTGCCTTGTGAAGTTTGTAACGTGAACCCGAATCTGCAAATAGAAAAAATGGTTAGCACAAAGGAACAAACCCTGGATTGAAATCTATATAAGGCGAGGCACTCACGAGCTTCGTAGTACTGGGTCAGTACCGTGCAAGCTGGGACAGTATCCCATTCCACCATTTGCCACCTACCTCTAACCCAAAATCAGGACTCTTTCCATCCTTTGATGGAGGTGGGGAGCCCAACTATGAAGAGAACATGAGCCCCCCAAGGGATGATGTAGTACCACCCCTTGGAATCATCCTTCCCAACTACTCGAGCTTGGAAATTTTTTTGAAAAACATGCAGAGGTATGTCCTCGCCTTAAGAGACCTCCTTCCAGAGAAAGAAGGCCCCAACTAGTGCCAAAATGGGTGGGGAACAACATGAAGTTCCTCAGCACTACCCTAAAGAATGGGTGTAGAGGCAGACGCACTCCCACCTTCAGCAAGAATTCACTTATGGCCACATATCCCGGCCTCAGAAAACAGGCTTGTTCATGGGCCTTGGGAACTAACAACTCTACATAATGAGGTATGCAGTATATTTTCCTAAGCTCTGCTAGTTTAGAAGAGGTTATGGAGGATGGGATTTTGGTAACCCCCTAACCCGCTTCGTAATCTATGGGTTCCTCGCTCATACTGTACCAATCTCTTGACCCCCTAGACACAAACTCTTTCCCAAACCTAGCCACAATAACGCCCTTAGAGTCCTCAAAAGCCATAACAAGAAGAAAATGGTGGAAATTTGCAAAAAATTTAACAAAGACTATGAAATCCCTTTCACAAAGAAATACCTAAGAAAAAGGAGATCTACAACTCGCCGGAGAATGAAAAAATGCCGAAAAACCTTCTGAAGGATTGAAAACTTAGGAGAAATTGAAGAGCAGTTCGCAAAGGTAAAGTGTTTAAATGACAAAATTCTGGTTTTTATACAATAACGAAATGAATCCCAGCCATTGGATTGAGGCCCATTTAATCTGAGGCGTCCAATCCTGTAATGGATCCGAACCTCAAAATTCAAACAGTTTATGTCACGAACGCCTCAGATCACTTCGTGAGTATCATGCACTAGCATCTTGAATGCTTTCCACAAAAAAAATGCATGTTCATCATTAGCCATCATTACGTAATTAATGTAACGGTCGTACGTGTATTGGAAGTTGTACCGCTACACCTATCTCGCCTTGGAAACATGCAAAATTGTCAAATCGTGCTTACCACCATTGAGGTCAATCAATTCACATTTAGCCTCAACAGCTCAGCTATAGACCTGCATAAGCTTCAATATGAAATTCAGCCACTCTAAAGTAATTCAGGCTCGGCAACTCAGCTATAGACCTGCCTCAGTTTCAATATGAAATTCAGCCACTCTAAAGTAATTCAGGCTCACCAGCTTAGCTATAGACCTGCTTCCAATTTAGCTATGAACTAGCCTTAGCTTCAACAAGTTCAGCTCTACCAAGTAATTTAGCTTGGGTAGTTTAGCTATGAACTATTCTCATCTTCAAAAAGTTCAGCTGCTACCAAGTAACTCAGCCTCAGTACTTTAGCTATGAACTAGCCTCAACTTCAACAATTTCAGTTGCTACCAAGTGATTCGGCCATATATCGTAATGATATTTTATTGTTATGTTGTTGATTGCCCAACAGTCTACGCACATCCGGCATGTTCCATCTTTCTTTGGCACAAATAGCACTGACACGGCATTTGGACTCATACTTTCCCTCACATACCCTTTGCTCATCAATTCTTCTACTTCTATTTGAAGTTCCTTGGTCTCATAGGGATTACTTCAATAAGTTTGCATGTTTAGAATGAGAGCTCCAGGTACAAAGTCAATTTTATTCTTAATGCCTCGAATGAGTGGTAACCACTAGGCATGTCCTCTGAAAACAAGTCTTCGAATTTTTGCTACTAAGAAGTAGCCAAATTAGGGAGGGGAGTTTTGGACTCCTCAACATTGATGAGTGATTCCTTATAAATCAGCAAGATCATATGTCGGTTCTCAACTAATGCCCTCTTCAACTCACTCCCTTTGCAAAGAAATTCACTTTCGACTTTTCTCTCCTCTTAGAAGACTATTCCTTTAATCTCTTGTGCCTCTGCTCTTTTTTTTTATCACAATTAGCCACCTAAATTTTTTCTCTTTTGCTTTCTTATCATGAAAGATCAATCTCACTCTCTTTACTTTTATTCTTTTATCTTCCATACTTTTCAATTTGATTTGATCTTCACTAAACACGTGTTTGTGTTAACGGCCCAACAGTAATAGATTTCCCATATTTAGTCAAGATGTACCTAGTTTTGTACTCATTATGTATTACCTTCCTATCATATTAACATGGTCTTCCCAATAAAATATGCCGTTATGCATAGGAACTATATCACACGTCACTTCATCATGATACCTCCCAATTGAGAAACTCACCAACACTCGCATATTCACCTTAACCTCTCCACATTCATTCAACCATTACAATTTGTAAGACCTATGATGTTTTAGCATAGTTAACCCCAATTTCTCAACAAGTGTAGTGCTAGCTACGTTGGTACAACTACCCCATCAATAATCATACTACATACCTTGTTGTGGACATGACATCTCGTATGAAATATGTTCTCCTTTTATTGCTCCAAATCATCCACTTTGATTTAAGCACTAAGAGCTCGCATTGTAACCAAAAGCTCTCCCACTACACTCCTCTTTTTCACCATTACTAGCATCCTCCAATTCCGGCATGTCATCATAATCACCCTCATTATTACTCACCACTTCTCCATTGATTTGCAAGATCATCGCTCTTTTGTTTAGACATTGAGAAGCAATATGTCCTGATCCCAAACACTTAAAGCGATTGATATCCTGATTTCTAAGAGATTGGGAAACCGATTGGGTGTAGCTTTGCTAGCAACTTCTTTTCTTTCCTTCGGTAGCTCATTTCTACTCTTTGAAATAGCCCCATCACCTCTATTGTTATCCCATTTCAATTTCCAAGAAGGGTTAGAACCCAGCGGATATCTAGCTGTCTTCATATCATGCCTATCTCCTCTATTCCTCATTCTTCCTATTTCAACCATCAATTCCACTAACCACTTCATTTTCAACACAAAATCCATTCAAGACCCCCACCTACCTTGCCTCTTGTGTTATGAACTTCTCTAGATTGTTCCCTACGTAAATTAGTAAGCAATGTATCTTGTCTCTCCATCCAAGCCTCTTACATATCCATCATATTTTACATCCTCAAACAACCTTTCAAATCGTCGTATGATCTTCTCCGTCATGATGACTTGATTATTCTTCCCACTTGAAGTAGAATTGTCTCTGTCAGACATACTAAATCTAGAATAATATTTACCTCATGTGTGTATACTTGTGTATCACTCAATCTAACTTTTTTCCTCTACTAGTCTCATCACTCTGTCTCTTTCCACTCAATGGTTCATTGCAAGCTCTTCAAAGAACTAATTCGATCTCAATAAAAAAAAAAAAAAATCAACTCTCGTGGAGTTCAAACTAAGAAGTAAGTAAGGAGATTGCCTCTAAAATGATTCAAGAAAGTAGAAATTTGAACTTGGAATGAAAACGCCAATGATAAATTCAAGAAAGTGTTTCTTGAATTCAAATTGGATATTTATGTTGCGTAAGAATTCAACAAAGAACCCAAAAGCGCACAAACAACTATTGACTTTTTTTTTGGTATTTTAATTTGATTGAATGACTCAAAATATGAAGAATGCGAAGAACGGAAATAAAGGCTCAAACAAAACAAATAAATGATATAACCTTGATCTTTGGAGTATAAACTCTGACACCAACTAATGCGAATCATATAAGAATTGCAGTTACGAAACCCAAGACGGATTAGATCAAACCCGAGAAAGTCAAGAATCAACATTTGAAAAGTTCAACCCGATAAATTGTTTAACCAAAAAAATCTAGACAATCGCGAACAATATCTTGACCATGTGATCACAAAACTTACGAACCTTACTTGAATTGTTGAATGCCAAAATAATTTAATTCTTGATGAGTTTGGAATTAATTCGATGAAGAACGAGTTCAAAGCAATATATATACCTCGCTATAATATCTCTTAAATTGTGTGTTGTTTTACAATAAATAAAATGAGTTATATTTATAAGGAACCCAAAAAACCTAATTAAAAAACGAAATTAATAGTCTAAATATCATTTTATTCATTGTAAAAAAACATAGTTATTACTTTGCCTAGGTATACTATGCAGTCGCATAGTTACTATTTTCAACTCTCTCGTCTATTGGTTGAACCAACTTGATCCATCTTGTTCCATTTTCTTGTTGTGGTCGATATTTCATCAACTATAATTTGAACAAGTAATCCTATGACTTCCTTGACCTTCTTTACTCATGACTCAGTCACTGATCCTTCCTCCACAATCAACGGGTCCTTATCTCTGCTAACTTTCGTGCCCAAGGTCCTCATAGGAATGAACGGAGTATTCCATTATTGCTTCCACAGAAAAAAAAATTGGAATGAAAAAATGAAAATTAAGAAAGAAAGAATTTAAATACCACAAAAGTGAATTAGGTTCTGTAATCAATAATTTTTCAAAATCTTGTTTTACTAGTATTGATTAATCTTGTGTTATTAAAGTAGTTACAATCGACTTTGTATTTTATGATTAATGGATTCTAAACGCAAAAGGATAAACAACATTTAGCTAATACCAATTTTCTAAACGTTTATGTATCATACGAAAAAGATTTAGGGCCCATATGATTTTTGTTCAATTTTCAGTTTTGAATTTTGAGTTATTTCAGTTTTTTTATTTTGAGTGTCTATTTTAAGATTACCAAAAACACATTTGGTTTGTTATTTTGTAAAATTCTTTCTCAAAACAGAAAATTAGAAAATACATTTGGTTTGAAAATTTGAAAAATTGTTTTATAACATTTTATTCCATGAAATTTGTTTATTCAGTAAAAATATTATAATTTTATGTTAATATATTATTAAACAATATATACATTTTTAAAGTAGTTATATCTTAATTTTTTTTACAAAAGTAAAATAAAAATAAATAATAAATTGAATTCAAAATAAAGAAATAAAAATTAATGATGTGGACTAAATATATTTTTATTTGTGTTTTTCTACATATTTCTTTTTTATAATTTTTGTGTAAACAATCTTCGAGAGCTCGAACTATTTTCATTTTTCTAAATATATTTTAGTTTTTCTTCAGTTTTAGAATTTAATTTTTCAAAATTCTTAGTTTTATATTTTTTTTTTTGGACTTTATCAATTTTAGTTTCTGATTTTTTTTTAACTTTAAAATTTTATTTGTTAGAATTTATATTTATATTTTTAAAATTTTATTTAAACGCTTATTTTTCATGTTTTGAGTATTTTTAAAACTTTTACTCCTCGATTCACCAATGGGTGAAATTAATTTGATTATTGATCAAGTATCTTGATGAGTTGGGAATTTGAGAATGAGCGAAATAGAGAATATGAATTCATGTTGAGAAGTGTTGCTCTGAAAAATTGGTTGAGTGACTACTTATGTATTTTCTATTGAACGGTGAAAATCTTAACTCAATGTACGTTTAGTGATGGCTAAACTTCTACAACTGTGATTTGTTCATAGGACCGTTGAAGAAAATAACACTTAAGTTAGTGAGAATAATTTAAAGGGCAAAACGTTCATTTATACTTGTACTAATTATCGAATCTCGGACTGAGATAAAATACATATACGGTAGATAAGAGGAAAGTATTAAAAATTTATTGGTTTCTGTGATCTTGTATATTCAAAAGTTCAATATTTTGCCTTTAGTGGAAAAAAACAAAAACTAATAATTAGATTGAGTTGTCTAGGATTAACTAGACATGATTTAATTATTGGAGCTTGAATAATATCAGGTTCTTATGGTAGCTCTATAAAAATATTTGGACTTAATTACAATTATAATAGAAGTTTTTCGACTTAATTGTAATTAATTATAATTATTATGAAAGTTGTAAACTTAATTATACTTGTAATTGAAGTTCTAGACCTACACATATAATTAAATATAAACTAATTGGATTTTGACTTTAATTAAAACTCCTATTTGAATTTTAATTAAAACTCGTATTTGAATGTGGAATTCTTATTATACATGGATTGAAATATCTTTATCTCTATAAATAGGGACTAGATGGACATATATATAAATTCTAGAACAATTATAATACAAAATTTCATTGTGTTCAAATTGGAGAGAGAGTACACAGAGAAAAAAAAAGTGATAAGTACTTTTTTTTATTATTATACAGTCCAAGAATTAGTTGCTTGATTTTATCAAAAGAAGGTACCCACTCATCGGAATAATCTCGACTTTAGAGAATACCATAAAAGATTTGGAGGTTTGGAATATCAAGTTCTTGGAATTAAAAGGTTGGAAGCTCGTGATCCAAAAAAAATATTCGAAAGTTCGTGATTCAAAATTAATCATCAAATTAATTCAATAAATAAGATCGTCTAGATGTTTACGTTTAATTCGAATAATTTATTCTTGATATAACATACGCGTGAACATCTAGACAATCTTATTTATTGAATTAAAGAAATTTTTAATTTTTGGGTAATCCTGCTTCCGCGTTCCAACACTATCCAATAAAAGATATATCCATCCTGAGAAAAACTCAAAACGTGCTACAACACTTAATCACACATTATCTGACGCGAACCCGGTTACGGGATCAACGTGAAAATTGTGGAATTAATTGAAAATGTCGGAAAAGCCCAAATTCAGATTGTAGACGATAGAATCCTGACCCAAGCCCCACGAACCAAGAACCTAGGGTATATTAAACCCTAGACCCGTTGATGTGCGGAAACAAGAATGAAATAAATCTCATATTTATCATAATGCTAGAAAACCTAGTAAAACGCAATTAGGTTACAA
>CAIGRR010180607.1:0-10873 GCA_903798365.1 Fraxinus sp. 1973-6204 | reverse complement strand
GATTTCAAACCTTGATTTGAAGATGCGAAACCTACTTTGAAATTGCTCATCGTGAAGCCTTCGATTCGGCTAAACCAAAACAAATAGCCCTTGATTTGAAGATCCCGTTTACTGTGCTTGATTTGGCAACAAGATCTGTTTTGGTGTTTTGGTTGTGGGTTTGTGAGAGGGGATCGATTTACAGGGAGGAGAGAGTTGAGAGAGAGGGAGATAGTTTCCTGCGTTTTAAGAGAGAGAGAGAGAAGGAGAGAGTTGAGTGAAATCTGTTTCGCGTGTTTTGGTCATTTTCCATTTTTAGTTGATTTTTTTTCATTTTCAAAAACACGTTTTCGAAAATAAGATAGAGAACGCGTTTTCGTTGTTTTGAAAAATTGAAAACAGAAAACGACTTGAAAACGACAAAGAGAATAGGGCCTTAGTGTCAACAACCATCACTACAAATCGCCACCATCGCCATACCCAAATCTCAAACAACTACGCAAACAATCTCACTCAATTTGAAAATCACAATCTCACCAAGTTTAAAAACCACAATTGAAGACCGCATTATAAATGTATAAACATGATGGACATCTCATTTTCCGTGATTAGATCGATAATCTGAGTGTTTTTTTTGTCAAGAATTAAATTAGTTGTACATTCATTTTGTACAACTAGTTTGACATTGAATGATGTGTAAACAGATTCGACATTGATTTGAATAAATGTTATTCAAATATGATATTAGAGGCATCGACATTTATTTACCATGGTCAATAAGAAGAATGTTAACCAATCTATACCCAACGTGTAACACCCTATGCTGGGCCGCCTACCACTAAGATGCCATCTACATTCATATTGGGTAGCCTACCTCTATGAGGCACTCTATATTTATGCTGGGACCCTATCGCTATAAGCCCCTCTACATTCATGATAAGACGCCTATCGATAAAAGACCCTTTACATTTATGAGACCTCTACATTCATATCGGGCCGCCTACCGCTATGAGACACTTTATGCACATACTGGGTCGGCTATCACTATGTGATCAATGCAATACTTAACCATAAAAATACCACTAAGTTGGATGGAAATCAACAGACGGTTATCATGGACACAACCAACCCCTTGCAATGGAGGCCCACACTACACCAAAAAACACCATTTGCAACACATAAAATGCAACATTCGATAGTTAAATGTTGTTAAAAGGTTCTATCGCAACATTTTAGTACGTGAATGTTGCCATTACTTAACNTGGAAATCAACAGACGGTTATCATGGGCACAACCAACCCCTGGCAATGGAGGCAACACTACACCAAAAAACACCATTTGCAACACATAAAATGCAACATTCGATAGTTAAATGTTGTTAAAAGGTTTTATCGCAACATTCTAGTACGTGAATATTGCCATTACTTAACAAAATTGAGTTTTGACAATATTTTTTAAGTGAATGTTGTCTTTTTACAACGGTTTTTCATTTTTTTCGCATTGCTTTTTAAAACGACTGCTGAAGACATGCAAAAAAAGCGTCTCGCGCGAAAGTTTTAATAGAATTCAGCCCAAAAGGCCATCAAATTATTTCCAGCCCCAAATCAATGGGAAGAAAAGAAAGAGGAACCCTTCCCTACGAGATCCGCGACGGTGGGGGGAGAAATACACAGTTGGCTACCAAGGCAAAAATATACTGGAAGCCAATCAATTGGTAATTTTAGGGGAAGCTGAAATTGATGGCGTCGATAAGGGACAGCCCTTTAAGCCATTTTAGGGGAACCTACGCACTGCGGCTCGCTTCCTCCGGCGCTCCAGCAGCCGGAACCCCAGGATGCGCGAACTGTCTGTCCGAGTTCGCGAGGCTGCCGCCGATCAACTCGAGGAGCGTCAGAGCGACTGGGCATACTCTAAGCCTATAGTAGTACTGGACCTAATATGGAACCTAGCGTTTGTGATTGTTTCGATTTCTGTGCTGATCATGAGCAGGAAAGAGTCTCCGTCTATACCTATAAGGCTATGGATTGTTGGCTATGCTCTTCAGTGCGTGCTACACATGGTGTGTGTGGAGTATAAGAAGAGGTATGTGCAGCGGAATCTCGAAGGAAGCTCGAGGGATGGGGTTAGGTACAGTAGAAATTACTCTAATTCTAGCTCCGGAAGTGATGATGGAGAGGATGAGGATTATGATTCCGAAATTCCGAGCGCCGGCAGGATAACGAGGAAACTAGGTAAAAAGTTTGCATGTGTATACCTTAACTTTTTCTATTAGATATTTCTCACTCATCCGCATATTGAATGTTATTTTGCGTCGATATGTTTTGAAATGTATTGGCTATAGGATTACTTTATGTTTTAAAGTGGTATTTTTGGTAGATTTTGTTATTGTGCTAATAATTTACCCGCAGCTACGTACATTGATATTGATATATTCATATTAGGTTACTTAGTAATTCATATAATGTCTACTGTTGTGGATTGGAAATGGGAGTATATGCTTGAATTGATTTATTGTACACTTACCCACCCCACATACATAAATACGCAGACTATTTGAATTGGGCTATGGACATAGCTCGCTGAAATTGGTGTTGTATAAGGTAAGGTATACAACTAAAAGTCTGATCTCTTGTATAGCAGCTGCAGACTACAGTAGCAAATTCAGTATCGAAAGTAAGTGATTGTTCTTGTTGCATGATTAGACTGTGCAATTTACTGAAAGAAATGTATGAAGTGTTGGAGGCATGAAAGGCAGGGCTATGATATATCAAGAGCTTAACAAATGTAATAATCATTGCTTCTGCAAGGCTAGTTAATCGCATTTAATGTAATGACCTTCATCTTGTAGGTTTGTCTAAAGAAAACCATTTTACTCATAATTTCCTTTCACAATGTGCCATTGAATGAAAGATTATATGCATGTCATGCTTGTTGAAAAGTATAATTCTCTAGCCTGCTGTTTTCCACCCACTAGAGTGATCCTCAGTTATTATATTGGTATCAACAACAGGACCTCAGATTGCTTTTAAAGTATTCAATAATTTTATGATTTTGAAATAGAAAAATTGATATGTATAACGATCTCATGCTGTTTAATTTTTTGCAGTGTCTTTAAACATCTGGAGTCGGCGAACACAGTGTTCTCGTTCATTTGGTGGTTAATTGGGTTCTATTGGGTATCTGCTGGTGGCCAAAGTTTGATTCACGACTCACCTCAACTTTACTGGTTTTCCAAATATATCCCCTCTAATTCTGCTTCAGTCTCAATTCTATTTTATTTATTTTTATTATCATTGCCCACAAATATTTTGTTTTGCAGGCATTGCATTACATTTCTGGCATTCGATGTTTTCTTTGTTGTTATCTGCATTGCAGTGGCAAGTGTCATTGGAATTGCTGTTTGCTGCTGTCTACCATGTATTATTGGAATCTTGTATGCAGTAGCAGATCAGGTAGTTAAAGCTGTTTAATCTTTTATGATGTAATTATGATTAGCTAGCATAAAACCAAATACTAGTCTATATCTAAGCATTTCTCTTTGCTTTGGTTAAATCCTAAATTTACAGCTGGCTTTACAGGAATTAGGAGAGCCCAATGATATCAACACAAAGTAGCTGGCAATTTTGCATGTATTAATTCAGATATGCATGGATATCTGTAGGATTAGAGTTGAATATGAACCATATCATAGTATGCTTTTGTTAAGGTTCTAACCGGAAAAAGGGGCTGATTTGTGTAAGAATCAAAGGAACAACAATATATTTATTGAATTAAAAGAAATTACAGCAAGAAAGGAAATAACAAATAGTCATTCGAGAGGGCTAAAACTCTCCTAAAGGTCTCCCTACTCAATAAAAGCCTCCTTTCTACCCTCCCTTCTACCTCTAATAAGGATTTCCTAACTAATTTCTCCCCCACTTACCCTTTTAACAGATTTCTGTTGCTGCCCCTCCTTCTAGTTGCTTCTCAATCCTTCTTTTTTCTTCTAGCATAGGTATACTTGATAGGTGGCCTATCAATACCCTGGGGCTCCAAATAAACCTTGTCCTCAAGGTTGAAATCAAGGAATTGATGTTTAAGGGCTGCTACAGACTCCCAGTAGGCTTCAGAAGTTTGGAAGCCCCTTTTACCCAATTGGATTCTTCTCCCGCCACTTATGGTACAATTGTTTTCCTTGCAGCCTTGGCATCATTGCATCAGAAAATGGCTTAAAGGGCTGTCCCTTATCGACACTATCAATTTCAGCTTCCCCTAAAATTACCAATTGATTGGGTTCCAGTATATTTTTGCCTTGGTAGCCAACTGTGTATTTCTCCCCCACCGTCATGGATCTCGTAGGGAAGGGTTCCTCTTTCTTTTCTTCCCATTGATTTGGGGCTAGAAATAATTTGATGGCCTTTTGGGCTGAATTCTATTAAAACTTTCACAACGTTTAAAAATAATTTGATCCACCAAAACAGATATTTAATAGAGTAGTGAAAAGGGATAAAATGAAGGTGTAAGTGTATGGAAATTGAAGGATTTAGGTTCTTCATAATCTGCGAAGATAGAAACTTGGGAAGTCAAAGGAAACAATGGGGCTTAACTTAATTTTTTAATTGTTTTCGTTATCTTCTAATTAGATAAATTATCAAGTATAGAGACACTGTCCAATGGCCTAGAGAAATTGCAAATTAGTGAGATTCACTTCTAAATGATAATTTTTTCTTAATATGTACTCAAATTTTTAGAATCTAAATATAGTGGTGATAAATCTTTAGATTATTTTTCCAACATAACAGATTATGTCAGTGTCAACCAGTAAATGCTATTGCGTGGATCCAATTTTATCAAACTAGTTTAGAATTTGTTACGTCATCCTTACTCGGAAAGGTAAATGGCTGTTGATTAGTTGTCAAGGTAAGGGCTCAGGGGGCAGCTTTAGAGCTGGAAAATTGCATTCATTTTGCCTCTCTTAGTTCTGTCGCTTAACCACTGCCATTTTAAATAAAAGATCCATTTTTAGTTTTTTATACTGAAAAGGTGTCTCAAGTCCTTCAAAAAGCACAAGTAATTTTAATTATTATGTCATAAACTAAAAATGAATCAATATGAGTTTTCTCATGAAGGTTGGAGCGCAAAGTGCACAAATGAAGATGACCCCCGTTGGTTCGGAATTTTCTTGGCAGTCGTACAATGAAGAGACAGCACCATCATATGAAGACAATTCATTTACTACGGTTGGACTATTAGAGCAGATTAATACTACCAGAGATCGGACGGATTATTTGTGGTATACAACAGAGTAAGTGCTCGTGTAACTTCAAGTAACCTTGCATGCATGAAAATCCCAAATTAACTTTTAGTTAAGGTGTAAATCTGAGAGCCGGAGTCAACAAAATTTCTCTGCTGAGTATTGCTGTTGGTCTCCCGGTTTGTTCTCTCTCACACGCGCGTGCGCGCACGTGGGGCACGCATGGGCATCCATGCATGCACATTATCTTTTTTCTAGAACACAGATTAGTTCAAGGAAATCCCAGTTTGATACTATTAGACATTGAGTGGATGATAATACACTTGTACATGCTTCTTTTTTCGCATAAGCTCAGAATGTTGGTCTCATTTCGAAACTTGGAATGCTGGTGTTCTTGGCCCAGTTTCACTTAGTGAGCTTAATGAGGGGAAACGTGACTTAACGTGGCAAAAATAGTCCTACAAGGTAAGTTTCAGGAATTCAAATAACATTCTCATTGCTAACATTCTTAATCTCTAAATTTACCACTATGTTCTGGACAGGTTGGTCTAAAAGGAGAAGCTTTCGCTTAGTAGAAGCTCTTCTGTTGAATGGGTTGAAGGCTCCTATGTTGCTAAAAAGCAGCCCTTAACATGGTAGAAGGTGAGTGAGTTCTGATCAATCAGAGGATGCAGTCTTTTGCAGTGACTGAATCATGAATATTCATTTCTTTTTTTCTTTCTTTTTTAACGTAATGAAATGTTTGATTGATCGCATTTTTACTGAATCTACCTAGCCAATTCTCTTCTGATTTGTTCTTCTTTCTTTTTGCCAGTCGACTTTCAATGCTCCAAATGGGGATGAGACTTTGGCTTTAGACATGAATACCATGAGTAAAGGCTCGGTGTGGATAAATGGTCAAATCATTGGACGTTATTGGAATCAGTACAAAGCATCTGGCAGCTGTGATGCCTGTAATTTGTGTTGATTCAATGTTGTATTGATTCAAAAATTTGTAATGAAATTATCAATTTTTATGCAATTCTAAAATTTGTTCACAAAGTACCATTTTCAATTTTGTTAGTCAATTATCATATATAACTGAAAAAAAAAGTACGGCAACGTTGGAAAAACGTTGCAAAAGGGTCTACCGCAACGTTTAAAAACGCTTCAAAAGTGTCTATCGCAACTGTGAATAAACGCTGCAAAAGGGTTTACCGCAACATTTAAAAAACGTTGCAAGAGTTTTTCGCAACGATGAATAAACGTTGCAAAAAGTCTTTCCTCAACAGCAACATTGACCTCCGTAACACAAGTTAAAAAGCCGCAAAAGATCTACTGCAGCGTTTTTTGGCCGCTGCAAAAGGTGTTTTTTGGTATAGTGTCATCACTCAAGACGTGGGGTAGTGGAAAGCTTTATGTAGGACACAAGTCACGATAACTCCCGACAGTTAAATATGGTTTCAGACATCTATAAATACCCATAAGACAAGACAAATATGGATTTTGAAACTCTGGTTATTTGAATACCCATTATTTTTGAAAATACGAAATTCAACCAAAACTACACCTAGAGGAGGGGGTGAATATGTGATTACCTGGAATTTAAAATCTTAATAAATAATTAGCAACACGTCACTATTAATAATATCTAGATGGTTAATAATGCAATTCAATTTATCATATGTTGAATTACCGCAATTATGAAAGCAATAAATAAAACCTCAATTGGGTAAAAAATCCGAGCATTTTGCCATAAAAACAATTAACTATAAATGATTTATAACTTATAGTCCAATAGATTAGACGACACGTACTATTTGACATTCTTACTGCAATTCCAATAGCTCGCATGGATTTCGTGTTCTTGCACCAACTTTCAGTTGCAGTTTTCAAAGCTCTCCTGCAGCAACTCCCAACTTTGTAAAATCGTCTGTCTCCTATGGATTAATGAAGAACACCGCGTTCTTCAACAACTGAAACTCCAGCCACCTTCCCTTGATTTTCAGAAACTCTAACAGATATGAAGGAAGCAGTAGTTTGATATTTGAATTTAGAATACGATATTTTTCACCGCCAAGAACAGATCACAATATGAATAATGAATGTTGAAAGCTAATTTGTGAAGAGGATGTGAAGACTATATGAATTTTCAATGTTCAACCTTAGAAAAATCGTTCTGTGGCGCTTGATATTTATAGGTTAGGTTTTGGAATTGAATGAGCTGGACAAAAGCCTTAAAAACGCAAATTAAAATTTCCCAGATGATAATGTCGTTAAGGGATGAGCGACAGTCGAGTGACACGTTGTCGCTCGAGCGAAGGCGAGACGACAGGCAGGCGGCGCAGTTTCTGTTTCTGACGCTAGAGCCAAACCTTGGCGACGATAATCTAGCGAAATTTCGGCGCCATTTTTCCTTCTTTTCCATTCTCGAACCCTAGACCTAATATACCTTAATTTCATCTAATTGCACATTACTCCTTGACTTTTATAACATATTAATTTGGTCATTTTTGTTCACAGATTTGCCAATTACACTACATATATCTAACAAGCTCCCAATTTGGTATTTTGTGACAAAACTACAATCTAAAGTCAAGGTAGTATTGAAATAAAATTACAGACTCAAAGATTGACACAACTAATAATATCTTGATCAAATTCTGCTTTTCATTTATCAAAACTTGTTTCCTGAAATAGATAACTCAAATATCCAGTGTAAAATGTATGTGAAATAGTATTAAGTGTAAAAGTAGTTCAAACAATTCATCAAGCAGTAGCAGTTAACTCATTATACTTCAGTATCATCATATACTAAACTAAGACGTAATATCAATGCAATCCAACATACCAAAAATGAAATTGATACTACTAAAACATCAAAACTTAATCTAGCAATATTGACATTATCATTTAATCACAAGTTTTAGATACATCATGTCAAGTAGATAAAATCATATACATCCTAAAAAAATACTACTCCCCATTTTTTGTCACAAAATGACAAGGGACAAGAAATAACGTACAATTACCCAACAATGCAGGTGGTAGCAAGCATAAGTATAAGCAATGAACAATAAACCTTCACACACATTTGACTCAAGTTAAACATTGAGTAAATTATATAAGTGATCTATATGTGTATAGTGTCACTAATCCTCTGGTAGTAGGACTTCAAAACTTAATTCTGTGGAAAGGACTTGTGAAACATCACTACCAATAAAGATATACCTCTACTTATGAAAGTCAAACAAAGTAAATCACATTAGAACCTATTCATGAAAGCTCATTTTGTATGAATAATTTCTTTTCACCCTCTAACTTGTAGCATTTTTTATTTTCACAACTTTCAATAGTTTAAGCTCATAAGTATTTTTCAAATCTTAAGTGTAGGCTTTTTTTCATTAAACGACTAAAATGACCTTTATAGTGAACTTTAGGCCGGTTAATCCAAGTCAGTTGACCATATGCTCCATGTTATGAAAAACCCCTTAAGCTTAATTGTTCGAGTCAAATAGGCTTCGAAGAAGAACATAAGTTATTGAATATTTTCCTTTATTTTATATTATTTTTATCGGGGATAATCTTGAGCTTATGTATAATAAATAAGGTCAATTCATGTTCAAAGTCACCCTACTAACATGTGACTGCCATCCCAAATCTCACACACACGGTAGCGTCCCACTAACTAGATCATAGTGTGTGCAGTACAGATGGTATATGAAAACACTATACTAAGTACTCCATAAATAACCTAAGCCAGCAATGGAAACTATGTTACAGCTCATCGATTAAACCTATGCTTGATCACAACCAACAAAATCAAGTACATTGTATATTATTTTGTAAAAACAATGTCCGCATTTTTATTTTTCTCAATTTTCTATTTTTTTGGTTTTTTTTATTTATTTTTAATTTAAGGTATGAATGCACCAAGTACAAAAAAAAATGTCAAATACACACAAAATAAAATAAAAATGCATGAGTTTTTCGTTATAGAGAACAAACAACCAAATATGACGCATGCATAAATCAATGTCACATAATAGTAAAATATGAGCATGCACCAAAATTATCTAATCAGTTAGGTACTTTTGCTCTTACCTTTAAGAGCACCGTGATTTATTTCAAAATTTCTTCAACAACTAGAACTCCAGTCACCTTTCGTTGATCTTCAGAAACACTGACAGACATGAAGGAAGCAGAAGTTTGGTATTTAGATTTAGAATATGATGTTTTTCATCGTCAGGAACAGATCACAATATGAATAATGAAGGTTCAAAGCTAATTTGTGAAGAGGATGTGAAGACTATATGAATTTTCAATGTTCAACATTAGAAAATCGTTCTGTGACGTTTGATATTAATAGGTTAGGTTTTGGAATTGAATGGACCGAACAAAAAGCTTTAAAAATGCAAATTAAAATTTTTCGGATGACACTGTCGTTCGAGCGAAGGCGTCTCGACAGGCGGGCGACGTAGTTTCTGTTTCTGACGCTCAAGCCAAACCTTGGCGACAGTCTAATGAAATTTCGGTACCATTTTTCCTTCTTTTCTATTCTCAAACCCTAGATCTAATATACCTTAATTTCATCTAATTGCACATTACTCCTTGACTTTTACAACATATTAATTTTGGTAATTTTTATTCACAGATTTGCCAATTACATCATATACTAAACAATTTTTCCTCTTCCTACGTTTAAAACCAACCTATTAATTCTCACGCCGGAGGTACAATGGGGGAGAAAGCCCTAACCTCATTTTGCAGGTTATGTTCGTTCATCGGAGTAGCTGAAACACCTTACATCCCAAGGAGGATGTGAAGTCTAGTTTCTTAACTGTTTCAAAAAGCAATGACCAAACTAGTTTCCAACTCATCCAATGTCAAGGAAGCTGTCAATGAAACGATATATGTAGTAGGAATGATTTGCCAAATATATAGCTCGAGAGTCAAGATCATTGACCTGCAAAAGAGAAATTCTTAGTACTCTAAACTCAAATTAACATACAGGTATGAGCCCAGATTTCAAATTTACTTCCCAATTACTTGATTGGTCAACCTTTTTTCCTTAAAAGGTAATTACAGGAGTGTTGAAAAGGGAGTTAACAGACTTGAAGTCTACTGCTACAAAACTAAGGGCTGGAGCAAGGTGGGTGGGTAGGGTTATAGTATGAAATGCGGGAAGTTTGAGGGCATGTGGAAGGTCCAATGGAAAAGAGTGATGCTATGCGTACAGAAAAAGTTTGACAATTTTTTTACAAATGCACACTTGGCAATATTTTGTAAGTAGATGATAAAATAGAAAAAAAAAAAAAGGCACTTGAATGACTTTTGTGACTAATTGCCTGAGAATCAAAGTGGATCACCATGTGACAGATATCAATTGGGCTCTCTTTTTTTGTTGACTTTATATTGATATGAAGACGCATTTGATTCGTGTCGATAGAACTAGCATATTTTATGCAGTCGCGTGAATGTGGTTTGCAGTGGCGATAATGTCAATGGGCAATGTGACGTATGTGTGGCAGTGTGGGTAACCATGATCGGTAATGATTGATTTTTGGTGTTGGGATGAGTGGGGATTGAAGATGTACGATTTATTTATTGATAATTGTATTACCATTATAAAATTTGTTTATTACACTATGTTAGATATTTTTCATCATTTTGCATGTTTAT
>CAIGRR010180531.1:0-16576 GCA_903798365.1 Fraxinus sp. 1973-6204 | reverse complement strand
TAGGGGACCTCTACCACGCTTTCCAATGCGTTCCTCGGCTAAGTCTGGCCTGGTTCTGATACCATTTATTGGGTTTATGGACACCACATATCTCCACATTGGTATGATATTGTCCACTTTGACCTAAACCCTCATGGATTTGCTTTTTTGGGCTTTTACTCCAAAAGACCTCATACTAATGGAGATATTATTCTACACTTATAAACCCATCATATTTGCCATGTCTAGCCGATGTTGGACTTCTTTTACTCCCAACAAGGATAATGAGAGCTTAAGCTATATTTAGCATGGACGCCTATTAACAAAACAGTACGATTGGTTTCACTTAAACTTGCGTTGACTTTTGATAATTCCGGATTGGCAGCCAAACTCAATCAACTGTAATTTGATTTCAACTTGAAGAACAATTACAACTAATTTTCCTTTTGTAAAAAGATTGTTGAATTTATCTACTCTACCAGATTNGATAATTCCGGATTGGCAGCCAAACTCAATCAACTGTAATTTGATTTCAACTTGAAGAACAATTACAACTAATTTTCCTTTTGTAAAAAGATTGTTGAATTTATCTACTCTACCAGATTTTGGTTCACAGATTTTGTACAGATTATCTCACATGAGGTGGGTCCCGAGGACCCCCCTCATTAAAAACCCCCCCCAAAAACGTTAAAACACCCACACACCCCATCTCACATTGCCGTGCCAGATCTTTTACAGACCGGCACAGTAGCTCGATTGAAGATTGTTTGTAGAATTCAACTTAGAGGTTAGATTATGTTTGGGGGTGAGATGAGTTTTATGATTCCTGACATTCAGTTTTTGATATTGCTGAACTTTAAACAGTCTTTTGAGTTTGTGACAGTTTTCCAAGGCTATGTCCAGCGATAAGAAATTCGAGTATCAGGATTGGAATTTGTAAATAGAAATTTTGACTGGAACTATTTCATATAGGGTCCCCCAATTTCAAGACACCGAAATGATGTTATTATGTTGTAGAAATAAACAAGATTTATGCATATTCGAAGCTAGAATTTAAGGGGAAAAAACAAAGCTAAAGTAAGGATTGAAATTTGAAGAAAAGCCTAAAAGTTCACTGAAATAAGAAAATTTCATTAAGGTGTAAACATGGCTGAATTAATGTTGAAAACACGAATGTTTACAAATAAAATCACTATATTTACAAGCTAAGCAATTAATTAGAAGAAAATTATATAGATCTAATATCTAGGAAACTAGATAATATATCATCTTTAGCTCTTAATTTTTTAATGATTTCTTTCATCAATTCTCCTCTGGTTGGGGAAAGTCCTATTGGTGATCGAATTTTCACGTTCAATTGGTTTCCTGATCAATTCCTTGCACTCTTTTTCACTTCTTCAGTTTATTGAATTTGATGTACTAGATAATATAACTGATTCACTTGCAGTTAATCTTGGTTTTTGAACTTGTATTTGGACTTCCACTTGTAGACCAGTACAAGAAGTTAAATTTCCCTTGAAAGTTATTGTTTGTTAGTTCTTGACGTGCCACAAAATACTTCCAAATAGGGTCAAAATACATGGAGCTTTCCTACACAGATAAGCCTTTATGCAATTTCACTTTTCAACTACTTCCAAAAATTTCATCGAAGCTATTGTCAACAAAAAGAAAATATTAATGCGCTCTATTTGAACAAGTGGCTAACTACACAATTAACACAATCACCTGAAAAGCTCCAATCAGATAGGGCAGCCTGATTTGGCTTTGGAATGTTTGGAAAGAGAGTTGGGAGGCTCGGGATAAATATCATAGATAATTGAATTTCTGTTCACTTTTTTTACTCACAAGTTAGTGTCATTATTTCAGAATGTTCAAAAAATATTCTTTATTCAATTGACCGTTTGGAAAGTTTGAAGATGCAAAGTCATCTTCTTGAATCTCGTCCTGAACTTCAGTTACTTCTTGATTCATGAATGTGTAGAAAACAGCTTAAGTTAACTTTCATTTTAATCTAACTTCTTCATAATGTGCTTCCATGTGGAACAATCTTTGGCTTTGATACCAATTGATGTTGGCAAAAGCGCAAGAAGAATAAAAGAAAAATCGAGCCATATACTAAGATGGAGTTCACTCCAAAAGGCCAAGAATTGGGATCGAACTACCCCTGAAAAGCTCACAATGAAAATACGGAAAAGTTTATTAATTAAGATGTAATGATAGGCTGAATGAAATATTGACACCACAAATTTTTCGAAGACCTATATCCCTAAACTTGCTAACTAAGCAACTATCTCAAAAGAAAACATGATATTATGGATTTAAAATATCCAATAAGCAAATAAAGTAAGACCCTATAGAAATAATCCAAAAAGGGAATAACTTACTGTTCCTGAAATTTATTTCTTTAACGACTTCTCTCATCAGTTTGGATGCATCATGCATCTCTTTTGCTCTTATAAATTATTGTGTTTTGAAGTTATTATGAGTTTGATTAATGTTCAGTTTCTTGTTCTTGTCAAGTGTGGTTACTCTTCACCAACACAATCTGCTATTACCAAAGATCTCAAGCTTACAGTGTCCCAGGTTTGTGTGAAAATAAATATATGTTGCAGTGAATATTATCAGATTTTTTTTATTATATTTACTGACTCAAATGCTCGGGCCAGTTCTCTTTGTTTGGTTCCTTAGCAAATGTGGGCGCTATGGTTGGGGCAATAGCTAGTGGTCAGATTGCTGAATACATGGGACGAAAGGGGGTATGATTATTTCACTAATGTTAGTTATTTAATTAGATATTTGCACTTTATCCATCCATATGTTTCACATTAGAATATTTTGATCTAATTCGATAACTTGCAGTCTCTAATGATCGCTGCCATTCCCAACATCATTGGTTGGCTTGCCATATCATTTGCCAGAGTAGGCATCTCAATTGATTTTTTTGTTGTTGTTTTCACTGTGTGCTTTGAGAACTTGAATTAATATCTAATTCCTTTTGTTTTAAATTAGGATATTTCGTTTCTTTATATGGGAAGATTGTTGGAAGGGTTTGGTGTGGGAATAATCTCGTATACGGTAAATATGAACCTGTGTTTATTCCCTGCAATAAAAGAATCCTGATTGACTTATTACCTCTTTTCCCTTGCTAATATAATTTATAGGTGCCTGTATATATAGCCGAGATAGCACCTCAAAATTTGAGAGGAGGGTTGGGCTCGGTAAATCAGGTTGGCGGACCCTGCTATATCCTTTCAGTAAGACCTGTTTCACTAAAATATGCTACTGATTGCCACTCCATTCTTTGATGTAGCTCTCTGTGACTATTGGGATTTTGCTTTCTTATCTACTGGGATTATTTGTTGGTTGGAGAGTGCTTGCTGTTCTGGGTAAGAACTTTATATAGCCCAAAGCTTTTCACAATTTGATTTTGATGAAACATTTTTATATAATACTTTAAACAATCCCCTGAATATTGTCCTGTTGGTGGTTTGATTCTTTTTCTATTTAGGATTAGGGATCTGAAATGAATCGAAGTGAAAATTTCCCTTAGATTCCTCTTAGTTAGTTGTTTGTTCTCCTAGTGTTGAATAATTTTATCATCGTTACATTTTAAGTCATTATAAATTTCACCTTGCTGATACATATATCCTATTTAACTACTTTCAACTCCTAATAGAAGAAAAGGAAAGGAAAAAAGAAATTGATTGCACTAAGGCTCCCAAAACGTGACCAATATTTATTTTCATTTTCAGGAATATTGCCTTGTCTAGTATTGATACCTGGTCTGTTCTTCATCCCGGAATCTCCTCGGTGGTTGGTGAGGTTTATGAAGAAGAATATCAAACTTGATTCCTCGTTTTAGCAGAGATACGAGAACTAATGCAGATGGCTTTGTGAAAAATTAGGCCAAAATGGGAATGACAGATGATTTTGAAGCTTCTCTACAAGTTCTTCGGGGTTTTGACACCGATATCACCCTTGAAGTAAATGAAATCAAGGCAAGTTCTCTTGGATTGTTTTCTTTAAAAGATGTGCATGATATTAAACCAAGTAAAATAGCAACACAATATTACCCGTTTTCCTGATGTAGCTTTGCTGTTTACTTGTATGCATTTATTATACGGTGTCCAGCTGACACAACTAATTTCTTGAATAATGTCAAGGTAGATTTCATATGACAATTTTTTGGTTTGCAGAGATCTGTAGCATCAACAAGTAGAAGAACGGCAATCCGTTTTGCAGATCTTAAACTCAAAAGATACTGGTTACCACTGATGGTGCGCACGTTTTTATAAGAGATCTCATTTTCCTGTGCTTATGTAGTGCTCATGTTTTGAAAATGATTTTCAACTAGTTGTTTCATTTTCTTTTGCTCTTTTATCCTGCAGATAGGAATTGGGCTGCTTGTCTTTCAACAACTAAGTGGAATTAATGGTGTTATCTTCTATTCCACGACTATTTTTGAATCTGCTGGTATGTTGTGATAATATTCTGATTCTGACACAGGCAATAGATTAATGTATTTTCTTCATTGAATTCACAATGATATGCATATTTGTACCACTTTCAATTTCTTGAATTCATGATTCGTGCTTGTTGACGTGCTATGAAATCTACACAAATGAAAATTCATGGAAGCGTCACCAACAAAAGACGCAAACTCTACTGTGAATTTTCTAGAATGAATTTGCCTTTTGCTTTGTTTTTGCTCCTTTCACAACGTACGTCTCCTATTGATTGTTACTCACTCTCTCTGGTGTTGAATGAGCTCGTTTCCTTTTTGGGATGTCTGTAAAAGTGTCCATTTAAAATCGACATCTTCAAAAAAAAATTCCCTTAGTGGAAGTATATGATGTTATGAATAACAATTATCTCCCATAAGTTTTGAAGGAAAAATGAACAAGTTACTGAAATTCTAACTC
The DNA here is from genome assembly GCA_903798365.1 of Fraxinus sp. 1973-6204. Lineage (NCBI taxonomy): Eukaryota > Viridiplantae > Streptophyta > Magnoliopsida > Lamiales > Oleaceae > Fraxinus > Fraxinus sp. 1973-6204. The sequence continues at coordinate 11,675 of CAIGRR010180531.1, read as the reverse complement.
GTGAACTCTAAGCAAGCCCTTTCAATTCCAAAGGAAGGAGTATTACTTTATGATTTAAGTTAAAGGCTCTTATTTAGTTGTATCGAATGGACAGGGATCTCATCGAGTAATGCTGCGACTGTTGGTGTTGGTGCTATTCAGGTATACGAGTTTCATGAGCAGATTTTTTTTGAAAACTCTTAATTTTTGTTTACTATAAAGATTTTGTACACTGTTTAGGTTATTGCCACTGCAATTTCTACGTGGTTGGTAGACAAAACTGGGCGTAGGCTTCTGCTAATTGTGAGTTAAAGCTTTGTAATCATTTTTTCAGTCTATGAATTATCAGTTTGCCTTACGAGAATGGAAATGCCCATTGCAGGTTTCCTCTTCTGGGATGGTTCTTAGTCTCCTACTTGTTGCCGTTTCATTCTTCTCAAAGGTAATTTTGCTATAAAATTTCTTTTATTCAGAGAAGAGGGAATAGGTAATCGATATGATCATGAACATTTTTGTATGGCTACTTGTTTATGTCTGATACATGCTGTGTACATTTTGTTATTTTTCTGTTTGAAATTGTTCAAGGGCTTCGTAGCGGAGGATTCTACTGCCTATGGTATATTCGGAATCCTTTCAGTAGTTGGGGTTGTGGTATGTTCTCTTAAAATTATGCGAGGAGTATACAATTATTCAGTTTCCGTTGAACATTTTCTTACTTCTTTCACCCAACATTTTCTGTCACAGTGCATGGTCATTGCCTTTTCTCTAGGAATGGGACCCATTCCATGGCTTATCATGTCCGAGGTACTATGCTTTTCCCCCTCATTTTCAATTAAGCAGAATGTTTGGTGTATACTGCTATTTTTCTGTGTAATACTCGTACACTTCAGTACTCGCGTGTGCTTTTGTTTGCTCTTCTTAACCGTGCCTGAATTATGGCCAAACCTAAGCTCTTCGGAGTTGGTTCTTTTCATATTTTTTTTGTCTGTTGACTAAACAACTTTTATTCTTAAAAACTTTTCTTGTCCAAAAAATGTAGTATTCCCGCAAGAAAAAAAACCTGAAACAAAATTAGACGTAAATACAATTTCTTGGTACATATGAAGTGATCATATTTCCTCTGAAATTTCAGATTCTTCCTGTTAAAATCAAAGGCCTCGCTGGAAGTGTGGCAACTTTGGCCAACTGGTTATTGTCATCGGTTATCACGATGACTGCCCCTTTGCTATTAGATTGGAGCAGTGGAGGTTTGCTTACACCATCTCTTGTATATGTTTATGTGTTTTCTGTGAGAATATGGGGAATCTTGTTCACTTTTCACAAATGCAATGGCTCATATATAATTTCCATAGTTGATATGCACCAGGCTATTATAGCAACTCCCTTAAATTAAGTTCTAGAAATTAGAAACTAAATCTTGTAAAGATAACGATGAAGGCAGTACAAATTACAATTAAATATTTGCACTTACTATTCCAACGCTCTCTCTCGACTAGTGCAAAGATGTTTCATCCCAAGCTGCCAACATGATATGAAAAGTTGTACTAGGAAATCCTTTGTGAGCATGCCCACAAGTTGTTTAAGGATAAAACATAGATTACACAGACATAGCCCGAGTCTAGTTTCTATTTGATGAAAACGTCTGCCAATCATAATACCATGCTAGGATGGAAATAAGCGTGTATTTTAACTAGTAAGCTTTCACCGTTTTGTGGTTTTATCATATCTAATGAAAGAGTTCCAGTAGGTCTGAGATTCCCCCATCAATCATCAATGTGAAACAGCTTAAAAGAAATGGAGGGATGCTTCTTCATTTGACTAGTGTAATTAAAGAATGGAGTAAGAGGCTTTAATTTGGAGCACAAATAACAGCTTATAATGAGTATTTCATGCAGTATTTCTGCATGAATATGCATGTGCTCAAATATTTCTGCTTACAGGATTTACACGCTTGTGCTTGAAATCATCAATCGTGTATACATTGTCGAATGGAATTGTCATGCACATTATGCAAACTTTTGTGTACAGAAATTAGTACTGTAAACCGATTGGATGATTGCCTTAACTTGTTCCTGATATCATTCTGAGCTATACATTATTATCATCAGTAGCAGTAATTACCCTTGTCGTGGTTACCTTTTTGAACTATTCAAATGTTCTTGCAAATTTTACAGGTACCTTTGCTCTTTACATGCTGATGTGCGCTTTCACTGTGTTATTTGTGGCAATATGGGTGCCTGAGACGAAAGGAAAAACTTTGGAAGAAATCCAGTTCTCGTTCCGATGAATTTCTTTGTCATTTGCTCTCTATTTCCCGTCCATTTCTTCTTCTCGTTGTTGGGTCAATGGTCCAGTTTTGTATTATTTACCACGTTTTATGCAGAGAAGTGTATTTTTTTTCCCCCTTTTTGGTTTGCGAGGTGAATCCAGAATTCAGCTCACTGATCTAGTCCCTTGGCTCATTATTCCCAAAGGCTTGCATGCTACTGGATTTTGTAATTCTCACATATTTATTGTGTTTGAGTATTTTAATAATTATAAATGTTGGTGTATGTATTTATTGTGTAGAATATCGATTGTGTTACATATGTTTCACAACTTACAGATTTGTTTATCAACAGATTGTGTGGAAAGATTTGATTAAGTCAAAATTTCACCAACCAAATTTAAAAAGAAAAGAAATGAAAAATCTCATTTTCTTTTAGCCATTAATCAACATTACATAAGCACAACCGTTTAAGTAGTGAATTTTTTTTGATAATTTTAATTAATTTATTCCTGTCTTATCAATTTGTAAAAGAATATATAAATGATGATGTAATATTTTCCATTTGAAGAGTACAAAAATCATTTGGGTGTTCCATTCTTGTCAAAAGAATTTTCAACATTTTATTCAAAGCCACCTGCTTGGACATTCTTTATAATCCTCTTCATTATTTATTTGTCTTCCTACTGATTTTTACCAGTACATGAACTGACTTTTACCACAATGCTTCTATTATTTTCTCTCTTGGCTCCTGCGAGAACCAATCACTAAATTAAATTTTTATTAACGATGAAATTAAATTTGAGATATTGTTTAGTATTTTGCATGAAACTTTTGTTATGGATAAGAAATATTTATGTTAACGAGCTATAAAAATAATGTTGTTTCCAATGGGAGGGAAAGAGAAGACAAGATCTGAATCATACAAGAGAATCCCACATCGAATTAAAAATACAACTGCCCTAAAATTTAGATTAACGACAATAAAATAGCAAGACATGACAAACTATGGAATTCATTATCATGTTAATCAACTCTTTGAACTTTATCGACAATTGGACTAAGATTTTTCTTTTTGGTCTATGAACACACACAGTGACACAGAATTACGTATGTAGCACGCACAAAAAGTAACACTAGTTAGAAGAAAGGCCTCAAAGCTACCAACACTCATCGAAAGATTTAAGTAAAGTGACTCCTATAAGTGTCACGAAGAAAGTAATGCTGAAATGTACGCACTATAGACAGAAGGAAACCAAACTACAGATAGAAAGTACTCGGTTGAGATGTCCAGAGGGTTCGATCATCTAATCCAAAAAGAAAGTATGCAGTTTAAGTGTAGCCTGTCGACCGACGAAGCAAAATTGTGCGCATGCAGGATTACAGCCTGTAGGTGTAAACATTTTCCCTTGTAAAAATGAATTCTAATAAGAATTTTAGCACTCAGACGCAATACTAAAGTTCAATTCAACATATTTTTTGATCAATTTATATAACATTTTCAGTAACTTCATGAGAAATGGTTCTCTTCAGATGAAACGTTATCAGAAAGGGAAAATCTCCGATAAGCATAACTTGAATCAAAATTTACAACCTGGTGACCATCGGCGTCAAGAAGTATGGTAACAGGCAATCATGTAATTTGTCAATAGCACAGCACAAGAAAGAGAACTCAGCTTACTATAAAAAAATATGGATTCACGACTGAAGGAGAATTCAAAAGTATTTCTTATTCAGGTAAAAAGACCATATAAAGTACTGCATAAACTAAGAACAAAGAGATGGGAGATGGGGCTACATATATTCTATCCCAGATGACAGTCTGATCCTTCTATGAGGTGAGATTCACAGGATACCTGTGAATACAATCCTCCCAGGGACCATTACAAGATGGTTTTACATTCTGAAGTGCCTCCCACACTGCACTATTACATTTGAACCCACTCCCAAAAGCAATCTGCCAGACTCGGTGACCCCTCCGCATCCTTCCCTTTGCCTCAATGTATGCCAATTCATACCAAATGGAGCTCGATGAAGTGTTCCCAAATCGATGGAGAGTCATCCTCGAAGCCTCCACGTGAACAGGTAACAGCTGCAGATTTTTCTCCAGCTCATCAATCACTGCCCTTCCTCCGGCATGTATGCAGAAATGATCAAATGCCAACTTAAAATTGGGAATGTAAGGCCTCATTTTCCTATTAAACAAGGTTCTGAGTACCAATGTGGAAAAGAACAAAAGCTGCTCACTGACAGGTAGCACAAGAGGACCTAGCGTAGTGATATTAATCTTCAGAGCTCCACCGGCAATAGCCATTAGATCTCTTGACAAAGAAACCCCAGTATTCCCAGCATTATCCTGCTCCTGATACACACATTGGAACGCAGTATCATCCGCACCTTTATGCGTCCTCACCACATGAACAAGCTTGTATTTCGCCCTCCTCCTATCAGCTGACTTATTAGACAACAACACCGCTGAACCTCCAACTCTAAACAAACAATTGGGTATCAACATTGACTTCTTGTTCCCAAAATACCAGTTCTGTGTAATATTCTCAGTACTAACCACAACTGCATAAGTATTCCTATGCACCTGCAACAAGTCCTTGGCCAAATCAACAGCAATCACTCCTGCACTACAGCCCATCCCTCCCAAATTAAAACTCAAAATATTCCCCCTCAACTTGTACTTATTCACGATCATGGCCGAGAGTGATGGCGTTGGATTAAACAAACTACAGTTCACCACAAGAATCCCTATATCCTTCGGCTTAATATTGGTATTTGCAAACAAATTATCCAACGCCCCAAACATCACCTGCTGAGCCTCCTCCCTAGCAGCCTGCATTGAAGGCCGGGGAGGAATGGAATGCATGGCCTCAGGGACATAAGTCTCGTCTCCAATCCCCGAACGCTCAAGAATTCTCCTTTGAAATTCAAGTGCCGAATCGTCAAAATCCCCGGTGAGCCGGGAATGCTCCATGAATAGATGAAACGGTGCTTGCAGATTATCAGGAGGTCGATAACAAGAATAATCAACCAAATAAACAGGTCTAGGCCGAGTCATAATATACAGAGTGGATCCAAATACAAGAAATGCAGAACATATAATAACAGAAACAAGATTGTATTGCAAATGAAGCCACAACTGTCGGATATCATCAGGGTTCTTTTGGGATGACTCGATAATAATAATCAACATTATGGGCACTAAGCAAAGAGTAAACAAATTAGAGACCAAATAATGGTAGCCCAGTTTAACATACTTTAAGTTGACACTCTGGAGGAAATCCGGGAGCCTGCGAGGGCCGTTCCAGATCTGTACCCCGAAAGTCCCACCATTTCTGCCACCGTCGCCGCCTCCGTCCATGGTGGTTTCTTGAATTCAATAATCAATCCTACTTAGAAACACAAAAACGCGTTCCAATACAGAAAATTGTGGAGACTTCAAAAGAACTGGAAGAAATGGGATTTTGAGGAAGAAAAGAGTGAGGTTTCTGGATAGTTAATAATTGACTTTTGAAATGCGGAGCGTGGGATTTTCGGTAAGATATTACTCTTCTTTAAAAGAGATACACAGTAAATTTTGTCATCATCATAAAAGTTGCGTAGAGGATCATTTTTGTTACTCTATCCATCCATTAAATAATTCATGATTGAGTCGGAAAAGTAGGATTGTTTTACCTTTCAATCTCTATCCATTGAATAATACAATTTATATATGATTGAGATTTTGATCATTTCAAAGACATTATTTAACTTCTCAAAAATTATACAAACCTTGATTTTTCAAGTTTCAATGTTCAAAGATACTTAATCCATTTTCAAAAATTATGTAATTTTTTCTTATTTCAAGGTTCTAGTAAAGCATAAGGTTCATGAAAATTTTAAATATATTCACCTAATTCAAAAATTACACAAATCAATCTTATTTTTAAGTTTTAGAATAATGCATATTAAGCCCGGTCCTGTTTGGTGCATATTATTTTCAAAAGAATGCATTTTTTTGGTTGATGTGATGAGGAATATATGGTTAAAAAAGAAGAAAAAGTTATTGATGTGATGAAAAATATTATTTTATTGGAGAATGTGTGGTTGAAAATGAATAGAAAAATGAAAATGAAAAAAAGAATGTGGCCCAAACAGGGGCTTAATATATNTTAAAAATAAAGAATTGTGTTAAAAAATCGGTTCAATTCGGGTACCCACAATTCTGGCTCGAGAACCTACCCGGACCCAATCGGTTCTCGGTTCCAATTCCTAATTTATTTATTTTTAGAACCGAACTGGAACCTCCGATTCCGATTCGGTTTGGGAGGTTTGGTTTCGATTAAGAAGCCCACGCTTAATCAATAATTAATTTCAATCACATATTTTATACAATTCACAATTTTTATCAATTTTCAATCATATATTTCATTAACTTTTATCAAAATTTACTAAAAGAATCTGATTTTTTATCCTCCAAAATATATTTTTGTCTCTCTTATTTTCAACCACACGTTCTTCAATATAATAAAATTACACGTAAATCTAAGATTTTTCCTTATTTTTTAACTACACATCCTCCATCAAATAACTATTCTAATTATTCTAATAATAAAATCGAGCTCAAACAAGCTCCAAATCAACAACAAAGTAAATCTTACATCATATTTTTTGAATTGTCATCTTTAAAAACAGGATAATGTGTAATTTCCACAAATCCCAACTTTGCTTATTACAACGGACGGCCCTAAGTACAATATATGAATAAGCCTCTATTTGAGCCACATTAAATTTTTCATTATCATTCTTCTACTCATTTTCAACCACACATTTTTCAATAAAATAATATTTTCATGTAGATGTCGAAAATGAGCCTTGCACCTGAGCCCTAACATTTGTTAATAATTGCAGGAATTGTGCGCATATGGCAAGATTAAATTATTATTTCACACAGATGCACGTGTTATTGGCGCATTTAGTCAAGTTGTATGTAGAGTTTTGCACGATCGTGAGAAGATTGCTCACATCGAACAATGGTGGAAGCCATACCGTGCAGAATTTACTTGGTGGTGGTAATGCCTCTGTACTATTTCTCGGTAGCATACGCAAGATTGATTATGAGTGTGTATGATTTCTTAGTAGCATATGCAGAATTGCTTATTATTGTTTGAGATTTCACGACATCATGCTCGAAATTTCTTATGAGTATGTGGGATTTCTCGTTAGCGTGCACGGATAGGCGTTAATGGCAAGACATGTCTACGGGGTATCGACGTCGCGGGCATTGATTTGCAAGCAACAAGGTATGGATGGATGCCAGCTTACTTTCTTAGCTGATTTTAGTCAAGACTCAGTTAACATAAAATAGGCACAAGGATGACACATTGTTGGAAGTTAGAGTCCATTTGCCGAGTTCTTGAACAATGGTGTAGTTTGGCATCCGTCCATGCAATGCTGCCATCAAGTAAATTTCACATTGCACGGCCTCTGCCCCTATCGAATGCGTACATTCTTTGCTTATTTGTCAAAACTCCACACACAACTTGGCCAAATCGACCAATTACACACACATGAGATATCATTAGTGTTCTCAAATGTGTACAATTCTTGCACAATCGTGCTCGACAGAGGGCAAGGCACCGCATATGCATGCCAAAGTCATGAAAACTTATAAGAGGCCAACACTAATCAACTATATCTGCATTACTTCTTGTTACTCTAAATATCTCCATATTTCTTTTCTTTATTTACTTTAAATCTACAAATATAATTGAAAACACACACACACACACACACACACACACACACACACACACACACACACAAAATTGAATATTTATTATATGATAAATATGTAAAAATATATTAAATAATAATAAATTATTATTATTATTAGTAAATAACAATATTCAAAGTTATAAAAATAATAATCCAACACTTGCGAATATCTAGATGAAATCTTCTAGATTTTTTTTTTTTTTGTGAAAATCAACAATTATACTATTACAATCAATATGTTTTATTTTTTCAATAATATAATAAATTATAATTTTACTACTTTAATTAGATGCCTGAAATTTCTTGTTATTTTTTTCTCCTCCTCAAATTTCATTAATCCTTATGTCAGCCAATTCAAAATAAATTCTTCGTCAGTTCTGAAGATTTATAGGTTTAATTGTACAAATTTGTATATTACTTACATAATCTGTTACAACTTGACTACATGACCCAATAGGGAGTCACTTGGAGAATTTGCAGGAAATTTAAAATTGTCATATGAAAAAGGAAAAACTGAAGCACAAAAGTAGGCATAGATGTAATAAGGTATATAATTTGTGTTTGTTCTCGATTTATTTCTTTTGTAGCTATCCAGTGCTCAAAGGAAATGGATTTGAATCCTCGGTGCTTTGATTCGCGTATTTTCTTCACTGAAGCTTCAAATATTTCAGCCTGGCAAGGGAGAAAATAAAAAGAAAAATTTCATCGTCAGAAACTAATTGATGTTATAGTTTCTAGCATCATATGGATTTCATAAAGAAGCAAAAATTATCGATTTGTAGTTTGCACAGAGGGAGAGAGACAGTTTGTGTGTGATTTCCCACCTTTGTTCCTCACACATGATTTTGTATCCTTTGGCAGTGTCTGCATTTGAGGGGTAATTGGGCAAAGGGATTTGTCCAGACTCAATGTGGTTGATATCTTCAACAAGCTTCTCATAGTGGCACTTCACCTCCTCCACCGTCTTGCCGCCGCCAACAGCGTTGGCTATATTCTGCCACCTATCTGGGCTGTCCTTGTCGTAAGTAACCAGTGCATTCTCAAACAGCTTGTTTTGCTTGGCCGTCCATGTCGAGTTCGACGCCATTTCAGTGAGTATAACTGAATCTCTTGCAAAGAGGGGGTATGATTGCTTTCGCAATGAGTGTGGTGTGGGTGGCTGCTGGCTGCTCTGCCTCTATATATAACATTTTGAGTATAGAAATATGCTGAATTTAGTGGGCCGGTGCATGGGGGTTGCTTTTGGCGTGGTTTGGCGTTTTTTGACTTGCAAATCAAGGGGATTTGTTAAAAGTGAGGGGTTAGTTTCCTCCCTTCGCTTTTCAACGTGTTTTTAAGAGTGAAATGCTTTGGTAATATTGCAGAATCAGTGATTAAAAGTGAAATGCTAACCTCGCTTAATAAGAAAGATTGTGATAGTATTAATGATGATAATTCATTATGTTCAATATTGTGTACCCAAAATACCACAGGGATGGGCACATGTCAAGATGGGTGAAATTCGAACCCGAAATTGAACCGACAAGATGAATAAACTGACTCTAACCGACCCGAGTTGGTTTGAATCGATTTGATTTTTTGAGTTGAAGGGGGTTTTTCGCTTGAAACCAATTTTTTAAAATCCGACCCCTCAAACCGCCCACCTGAAATCAAACCAGCGTCTCTCCAAACCAACTTGAGTCGGTTCAGTTTGGTTTGGTTTGGTTTGGCAGTTTGGGTACATAGATGGATAATATGCCCACCCCTAGTGATACCAATCCAAAGTGGTGTGGCGCAGCTGGTCCAAAGTGAATTAAGATCGTAAAATCCAGCAAAACCTCACAAGAAGAATATGGTCACCTTATCAATTTTCAGCATTTTTACAGAGAGAGATTGTATGAATGGGAATAAAAAAAAAGGCACCTTTCATGCCAGGGAGTTTTCCATCTTTATGGCCAACCTAAACGTGATAGAATGCACTTTATGCATTGGTTTTCCTGTGTGCTGACCAAGGATCCAAATCATTTTTAGCTGTCTAGATATGTCCGTACTCCTGATGTACATGCACTTTACCAATTAGATCTGTGTCCCCTATGTGTCTTTTCATTACTTTGCATGTAGATATTCTGCTCCTAATTTACATTATCTCTTAATACTAATTAATTCTTCTTGAAGCAATTCTTATTCTTGTCCTAAAAAGATTGAATGCAATCGCACACTCGCAGCATAACAACTTTTAAGTATCAGCTGATAGTCGATTTATAAGAATTTGGATTACACTCGTTAATGTTACGTTGCGACTTTTAAGATACAACTTCAAGACTCTATTTGAAATTCAAACAAAGAGTTAGATTTCAAGATTTATGTTCTAATAAGCTTGGTATTGATTTCATGAATCTTTAGCAACTACACATCATGTCGTGTCATAAATTTTAGTGTACCCGTCCATCTTACTCCTCCCGGAATTGCGTTCGGAGCTGAGCCAGGAATGGCCGTTAGTGGACACCCACCACTTTTCCCGGTTAGAGAGGCCCTCTTTAGTCTTTAATACATTAAGAAAAGATGTTCACAAGGGCACGTTCACTGAAATTGCCTCACTCTTAATGAGTTTGGAATCTGTAAGTTTATACGAAACATGTGGATATCCCTCTTCTAACATTTTTTTCTCTTTTAGGACACAATATAGCTGCTGCTAAAGCAAATTTAATATTTTTTTTCAATAGTTTTCCATAATAATATCAAATTAATTCGAAGTTGTCTTGCTAAAGGAAGTCCTAGATTATATTGAACAGGATATTTTCCTGCTGAGTTTTCTTATAACTTTTCACATGACTGATAAAATATTCAGGAGTCTGTGCAAGTTTTCTGAAACAATAAAAATAAAGCCTAATTACACTGTTTTCTTTATACCTTTCACATTAGTGGACCCTGCATTGTCCAATGCTTTATCGATTTAATGATAGCAGATTCATCATCAATTTCCCAAGAAAAAAGGGAAAAAATGCATGAAATGAAAGCTTGTGAATTAAGAAAGTTTTGGTATATTTTATAGCCTTCTATTTGAATGTGTATACAGTATTATCCAGGGACTTCTCTGAGAACAGAAGATTACTCTTGAAAACATGCTTAAAAAACCATTATTGCAAGAAATTGATTCATTAAGACACACACTTTGATTTATTCAATGAAATGAAAATACTAAGAGCTGAAACGTTGATTCCATTGTGGTGTTGGATCAATCCAGATATGTTTGGAATCTTATCATCCGCGTAGGCGTCTAGTAAAGATTCATCTTCATGGATGTCTCCCCTTTCTCTGTCATAGACTTTAACACTACCTTTCCCTATATATTCTCCAATCTCCATGGCCCTAAATTGCAAGTTGAAGATGGGATCTTGTAGAAATAGATTTTCCTGGATGGATTCTTACTTCAGTCAACATGGGATCTTTTGGGGCAAACAATGTTTTTCTTAAGATGGGAATATGTACATGGAACACTTGAGGATGCACATTTACGAACCATAAACCAAGAAATATAAGATGAAATAAGTCAATCTTAGTCCAACCATGCTACTTGTACAACCAAATGGTTGACAAATAGGTTGACAAACACTCACAATAGGGCGGCCTGATGTAGGAGGATCCGAGTCATACGAGTCAGAGCTGTCTGATAGTACGTTAGTGG
>CAIGRR010180503.1:0-14268 GCA_903798365.1 Fraxinus sp. 1973-6204 | reverse complement strand
GAATGATAGAATAAAATGTGGCAACAAGTGATTGGACGATAGTGTTGATTATTTTTTAAACGGTCATTGACAAAATGACATATGACATCATATATATGTCGACATTCTGTCAAGAAAACTAGTTAAGTTGTTTGGAAATGTAGCAAGATTGATATATATATATATATATATATATATATATATAACATTTTTAAAACAACTGAATGTGAAAAGATAGAAAAATGCATCCCGACAATATATTAATTTCAATTTTCGTCGATGATGTCCTTATTTAATAGATTTTGATAAAAGTTGATGGAATGTGTGATTGAAAAGTTGTGGAATCAATTAAATATGTTGTTAATATTGATTGTTTAGTTTTGACTTATATTAAAATATGATTTTAATCAACACCAAACAGGGGATTACTCTTTCTAATTATTATATTCATAACCTTAATCTATTTTTGTTTTTAAGAAGGAAAAAAATGAAATCTCATCTAGCTCCGTTTGATGTGGATTAAAACTAGATTTTTAGTAATTTTTTTAATAAAAGTTGATGAAATGTGTAGATGAAAAGTTGTGGATTCCATTAAATATATTGTTAAAATTAACTGTTAATTTTAATTTAGATTAAAATATACATAATTAGTGCATTAAGTTGCTTTTTATTTTCCTTTTTCTTCAAACACATATATTCAATAAATTATCATTCGTTTTTCTTTCTAAAGATTTATTTCCTTTTCCTTTACAAATACACATTGTATATTTATTTATCCTAAATCAAACTCTCACGGATTTGCAAATCTTTTCTTTTCTCACTTATATAATTATAATCTTTAGTTTCTTGAAATTTTCTGCTATTTAGCTTTTGATTAATATTTAACTCAAATTTATGTCGACCGACTTGATTAGTTTATATTGGCTGATCCATTTTATTTTATTTTTCGTTGATGAATCATCATAAGTTTTATATAATTTTTTATCCAATTTTGTAAGGAGATTATGGCTACTCTTCATCCATGAGAGTCATGGTTATTAGAGTGGAACCTATAATTCTGATTTAATCACTGAAATTTATGCGCACAATTTGTGCTAATTTAGAAATTTGAAAGTGGAACTTTTAATCATTGGAATTTATTGTAATATATACAATAAACTTAATAGGTACATCGATAGTATTATAAATAAAAGAAATAAGATATAGTGAAATTTTTATTTATTTAATTTAACTTTTTAAATAAGATATAAAAACTAACTTATACGTTCATTTAATTTTTGTTATAAAATAATAAGATAATTATTGATTATTCTTCAGTATTATCATAATATATAGATAAGTTTTCTAAAATGTGTGATACAATTAAAACAAACATTATATTGAACCAAAAGTTCAATTATTGAATGTATTATTGTTTAGCATAACCATGCAAAATAAAAAAAATTTAAAAGGACATTCAACGAAAAACCTGAAGATTCTTCAATTTAATGAATTTCTATATATTATTTGTTCTCTTTATCGAAAATCGATAATCACTAGCTAAAATAGAGATTTAATTCTCCATATATTTGAAAATTAATTAGGGCAATAAATGGAGCCACATCACCCTCCACGCTGACCACCTAAATATTATTTGTATCTAATAGATTTGATGCATATACTATATGATTGCTTGATGTTCGCAACCTAAAATTTGTGAAATTAGCTAAAATTTTAAATTACGAGCATAATTCTCAGATGATATAATCAAGACGGTGTGAATTGTTAATGTTAGTGATCCTAAATTTCAATTTTTTGATAAGTGTTAGTCAAGATGTCGATAAATAGTTTAACACCGTTACTTGTTAAATGTTTCCATACACTTTAATTGAGAACAAAGTACTTCTCATTTCTGTTTAGGGAAATCTATAACGCATCATGCCAACATCATAGTTCTCTATGTTATAATTGGCTTATGATCAAAGCCTATTTTTTTCGAAAGGTAAAATTGACACTTTACCATATGAGCTACACTTCTTTTTGTTATAAAAGCATTTTTTTTTCATCTAATTATTTTGATAGTGCAGTACATGCAAAATTAATCCACCACCATGCATTGAGATGAAAAGTAAATAATGATGAGAATAAATGAGTAATTTGAACCCTTATACAATATCTCAAATCCTAACAGGTGATATTTTATAAAGCGCTTTGCTGATTGTCAATTTAATTGAACAATTTTCTCAGCATTAGGGTGATGAATTAAGAAGCTTGAAATAATATACAAATGCATCATTATCTAAATCGCCGCAAAATATCTTTCGAACCAAAAGTTCGAAGGATAATTTATTTAGATGTATTTACTAATTAGAGAGATCAACAATATCTCATACACCAACTTTAAATGTTCCAATTTGAATTAACGTCCTAGAGGACAATTAGTTAATATGATATTTGATGGCACGCTTGAAGCGTAATGATATTCGATTTTAATATAAAAATATCCAAACGAAAATTGAGTAATTAACAAAGATTGTCCCATGAAGGAGGCCTATACTTTTGATGAGTATTTAGATATAACAATTTATAAAATCTCAAAAAAGGTTTAGGTACCCGATATATTGAAAGTTGAGATATCTCAATAAGTCACGCCATCATGAAAAAAGAAATAGAATCCAAATGAAAAAGGTTGTCGATGACACTTTAACAAATGAAAAAGGTTGTCGATGACACTTTAACTCATGATGTAATTCATCATATTATGAATAGCAAGAAATCAAAATAATTTTTTTGAAAGTCATCGATCGAAGTAATGATTAAACAAATAAAATGACGCGATCATACTAAAATTAAATTTACTAGAAAAAGCTGAAGTTTATGGATGCGATCCTAGTAAAATTAAACTTACTAGAGAAACCTAAAATATTTGGATTTAAAGTTCGAACACCTAAATGTGTATACTTATACAAAATGAAAATAGAAAACGTAAACTCGTAATATGAAATGTACAGTCCTTTACATAATGAATTTCACGAAAACTCATATGAATAAATAAATTATCATATGGTGGATGTAATCATAAGTCCATACTTCATTAGCGTGACAATGCATGAAACTTGATATGCATGTAATAAATGTAATTATAGACAATTTATCTTGTATGATTTTAATATTATCCTTAAAAGATTTAATATGTTTGAAGCATAATTCAAGTGATATTATCACGGGGGGAATAAATATGCGTTGTACTCTTTTTTCCTTGACCAAGGTCTTATTCATTGGGTTTTCTTGACAAAGTTTTTAACGAGTCAACTTTTGGGGCGTATTCAAAAAGAATAATGTATTCTTTTTCCTTCATTAGGATTTTTCCTACGGTGTTTTAGTTAATAAGGTTTTAACAATGCATATTTGTTGTGTAATAAAAATAATACTTTGATATGAATGAGATTCCAGAAGAGATGAATAAGAGCTATTTTTCGAATCATCATATTACTATAGTCAGTAAAGATTGATAAATATTTCACATGGATACGGTGAAGACATTGACGTACAAGACAAGAATGAATTGATACAAGAATTGAAATAAGAGGGAGTATCTGTACTATTTTTCATTCGATCAAGTTTTGTCCCATTGGGTTTTATTGACAAGATTTTAACGAAATAAATTTTATTACAATTTATTTGTACTCTTTTTTTTTATTTGTTGGTATTTTTCCATCGAATTTTTGCCAAATAATGTCTCAATGATTGTGCAAATAATCATCAAATGGGGAGTATTGTAAATTAGTGAGATAATTATTGATGATTATTTATTATTATCACGATACACATAAGTCTTATCTAGTGTAAAAAAGCCTATTTCATTTCAATTGTAACTCTCATTTTGAACCCTATAAATACATGTATTGATTCTTAATAAAACACACTTGGATTTTGAGTCTTTGAGTCTTTTTCTTTCTTCTCCTTTTGTTTTGTTACTTATATTTCATAATAAATTTTTAATTATTTGTTTGTGACTCATTTATAATTTTTAAAAAATCTGAGACTACCGTTACAATTAATTCTTTATTTTTTCTTCTTGTTTTATTTAAAGAGGAGAGTATACTCGTCATTTAACAATATTTTATTAAGAAAATGGAAGAAAATATAATATAGAGAATTTTTTTTTTTTTACTAAATGAAAGCATAGACGAGTATTCCACAATAAATACAAAATTTAGAAGTATTTTGTACCCAGAAGGAAAGAAGGGTTGAAGTTTGACCTCAAGAACTCATTCTCCCTTCCCTTGTGAAGACTTTTTCTTGTCCATTTATGATGCAAAATTTCTCTTTCTTTAATGTGTGTTCTAGTCCTTGTAATAGGCCGCCTTCACACCTGACCTCCTGTTTCAAGGTCTTTATCAGTTATCACCAATTATGTGACGACGTGAAAAGTTATGACGTTGTACTGTATTTATGAATGATTTTTGAAATCTTTTGTAAGTCATAATTATTAGGAAAAATTATAGTAGAGGTTTCAAACCTTTCAGAATAATACAAATAACACCCAATTCTTCCAAAACCGTGCAATGTAAGACCTCTNTCATAATTATTAGGAAAAATTATAGTAGAGGTTTCAAACCTTTCAGAATAATACAAATAACACCCAATTCTTCCAAAACCGTGCAATGTAAGACCTCTAGATTGTTTCTGTCCAAAAATCAATTAGGTAATCAAAAGTCAAATATCTTACCTTAATTTTACAAATTTTAAAAAGGGCAAAAATGAAAAATCCACATTTTTTCGATTAAAACAATCGAAATAATTAAAAAAAGAAAAAGAAATCTTTATTCACCTACGCCCTTCCATTCCACCCACTCTACCCAAATCAAATCCCACTACAAACCCCTATCCCTACCCCTACCCCTACCCCTACCCCTACCCCTACCCCAACCACCACCTCCATTCTTATTATCACATCCTCTTGTTTCCTACCGTGTCATGCACAAGTATACGCTTCTCCACTTCTCTAATCAAAAATTCAGTACCATCACTACGTGAAATCAATATTTTTACTACTCTCTCTATTTCATTTATATATACTGACTTTTCTTATTTTCTTGTGTCCAATTATATAATATAAGGTTAAATGAGGAAAGTTTTTGGGAAAAATTGATTTTTCAATAAAATTAAATAAGATTTCTTTATCTGTCTAAAAAACAAAATCAGCTTATATAAAATGGGACAGATGAGTTATTATTACCAATAATTCCTTATAAATCACCTCTTAATTTCCTCTCAAAATCGGGGAAAAAAAATTCAATTTCAATTAAATAAAATGTAAAAATAGTATAACATACATACACATATAGTTGAGTGCATGTATGTATATTAATGCATTAAGAATCTACACATCTTGTTTCTTCTTTCTTTCTTCATTGTACGGGTTGAAGAAATATCCTTTTTTTTTTTTTGTTTTTGTTTTATTTATCTCGCCTTGTTGATTGGTTGTGCTATTAAAAATAACACAAGCTTGGCATGCAAAATGATTTGACGGTCAATATGACTTTTTGATTGGAGAAGTGGAGAAGAATATGATTGTGTTGTGCAGATTGGGGGATTGGAGGGGGACGACTATGTATAAGTGGTGTTATTCTTCTCTTTTTGGTTCTTTTATTTAAGTATTTTATTTGTTTTAGGTGAACATGTAAAGGCATCATTTTGTCCTTTGTCAAATTGATCAAATCAAGGTTTGGAGTTTTATCAACTAATTAATTTCTGATGAAAACCACACAGAGGTCCTTATGTCGTAAAATTCTGAAAGATTTTGAGACTAACTGCTACTATTTAAAAGTTTTGGGGTGCTATTTGCATTATTTTGAAAGACTTGTGACTTCCGATGCAAATTTCCGAATTACTATTTGCCTTGTGTTATGAGTAAGACTTCTCTTCTAGTCGTCAAAGTCTTTGTGCGTACTATTCTGGCTTTGGAAGTGTATCTTGCTGTATCTCCCCGTAATAGTACCGAAAAGATTGGATTTTCTTCGTCTCATAATTTTTACAAAGAAGAAGGAAGATCAGTCTCTGGCATCAGATTGAGAAGAAGAATAAAGGTAAAGTCTTGATAGACCAGATTTTATGTTAGATAATTGGAAATTGAATGTGGGTTTTTATTTCGATTACGCGCTCTGAATTCTTGGTATCAAGTCATAAAGATTGGGTCAAAAAATAACCGCGTTATATAAAACTTGTTGAGCAAGGGTTTTTGAGTTGTATAACTGAGATTTGCATGGGTTCTTTATTTGATTATGCAGGCCTAAGGTGTAGTCTTGGTCTCTTTGAAACACATCAAAGATTGGGGTGTTCTTGGTAAATTGGAAAGCAAGAAAAGAACAGCAGCCTTTCTGGGTCCGATTAAGAAACATAAAGGTATGGTCTTGTTAGACAAGAGTTCTGAGTAATTCATTTGAAAATTTGACGGCTCTTTATGTAATTATGCTTTCTATATCCTGTATTTGTGAATTGTATTTATCTGCTAATCATGAGAGTTTGAATTAGGGATTGGATTTGCATTTCGTAGCTTGATATGTGATATAGTTTCATGTAGCATGGCCTTTTAGGGGTGTTAATTCTATTATACAATGATCATAGCAGCAAATGTATCAGATAGATTAGGTCGTTGAATATGCTGAATTTCTGTTAGGTTGATTGTACGTGAAATCCTTTTGCCCCCCATTTTTTTTTACCCACACCACAAACAGAGAAGCTCTCTACTAGATAATCTTGTGATTTTATTTGTAGAAGTGTGTGAAGAACTTGTGAATTTATTTTTCTTTTATATGTTGCCTTGGATAATATTCCTTTCTTTTAGCTTGGATTCCTGGTACGTCGAGTTTGATTTTAGTGAGAACTATATTGGGAATGAGATTGTTCAATGCTTTATGTTTTAAGTGGTTTATGTTTTGGGCTGGTTCGGACGAAGTCATAAAGCCCAGTCTTTTAGATTGAATAAACTGCCTGCTAAATCTGTATGCCAAAAGTAGATAGACTTGTTGTTGGCAATGAGTTCTTCAAGTATAGATCTCATTCATTGGGTTAGGTTCTCGGCTTCTCGCTCATAATAGGTGTTTTTTTTTTCTGCCCCTGTTATTCAGAGAATAAATTACAAGTTGCTAATGTTTAGAATACTTTCCTGTTTCTTTCAGACACTCTATTTTATTTTTTTATTTATAATTTTAGTTAGTAAATCCTTTGTGGAATATTTCATATGGTAGACTGAATAGTACTCGACAATATTAAGGAAACAAAAGATCTAAAATTTTATCCAATATACTGATGAGTAGTGCATAACAACATGCCCTTAAGTATGCTACTTATTTTCACGAGCTCTATGTCGACATCTTCAGTGAGGCGTATTGCAAAATATTTAGGGTCATGAAGTGTTTCCAATTCTACATCGGAAAGAAGAAGGGGGAACCGAAGACGACAACGTTGAATTCTGTTCAGTCCTCCTTTACTGATAAGGAAGTGAGGCCATCAACGTCTGAATTCAATTCTCAGAATGTTTCAGATACAAGCACAGAGTCCCGAGGAAGGAACCAGTTTCCAAATTTGTCCGAAAGGCCCAGCAATCTCAAAGTTTTTACATTTTCGGAGCTCAAACAAGCTACAAAAAATTTCAGCCGTTCTACCAAGCTTGGGGAAGGTGGATTTGGATGTGTGTTTAAAGGAGTGATAAGGGATTCTGAAGATCAAACTAAAAAACTTGACATCGCTGTTAAACAACTCGGTGCAAGAGGAATGCAGGCAGGTTCTCTTTCATTTTAAACTTTTTTTCTAGTTTTTGCTTGTTCCTTTTCATTAGTAAATGAAAATTAACATTCTCTAGAACAAATATTTAAGATCTGATTTCAGCTAATGTTTAGAGAATATATACAAGGAATAGACACAAACATGGAGATTGTCTGAAGTTTCTTTTCGTTTTTTTTTTCTTTCTTTTTTTTTTTGGGCTAAAGTTGAAGGCAACACTACTATAACGTGTGAAAATGATCCAACTGGGAAAAAGAAGTGAGCACTTAAATAAAACCAGACCTTTTCAAGAGGCTCATACATAAACGGGAGATTGCACTTTTGCTGACATTTTTTAAATTGCATTTCCGTAACACGAGATAGGCTGTGAAAATCTATTTTACTTCTTATGATGCGAAATGTTGGAGCAACTTTCATTCTTGTTTGTGGTTGGTTACTTTTCTTATATTAGTACATCGTTAATTGAACTCTGAAATGATTTCTCGTAGTTGGAGAGATGAATATCCTTTTCTAACAAATAATTCATGGCTTTACATAATAGGGTCATAAAGAATGGGTGACAGAAGTTAACGTTCTTGGTGTTGTTGAACATCCAAATCTCGTGAAGCTCATTGGCTATTGTGCTGAAGATGATGAAAGAGGAATCCAGCGGCTTCTAATATATGAATATATGCCTAACAGAAGTGTAGACGATCATTTATCAACTAAGTCAGAGACACCTCTCTCTTGGGATATGAGGCTGAAGATAGCCCAAGATGCAGCTCGTGGCTTAGCGTACCTGCACGAGGAAATGGATTTTCAGGTCATCTATTCGTTTATTGAATGTAAATTGATCTCGTTTCCCACTTATTCTTTCATAACTGGCATGTTAGATTTATTTTTCTTTGTTGATTTGGATGTTATTGGCATGTTTGGTAAGTTAAATTGGAGAGTATTGAACAATATTAAGAAAGAAAAAGAAGATAAAATCTTGTGTATTCAATTATCCATTTGTATCCGTATTGCATACCAAACATATCCTATATTCATTACATGCAGGCATAAAATCATATGAACTTGAATGTGTCCAATGAAATGTTCTGTTGCACTGACCCTTCAACTAGGGTAGTGTATTAGTGTCCGACACGTGTCGATACCGACACTCCTTGAACACCACTGTAATCATTATTCTTCTTTTTAATATTAGAAATATTATATATTTTTAACTCAAAGTTATTAAATAATAAATAAATACTCATATTTAGAAGATTTTAACAAGAAAAATTAATAACAAGCATAAAACGAAATTTATTCTATATAAATGAAGAATTTTAAAGAATTTAATCAACTTGTCTATTAGTGCTTTTTTGAAATGTTAGACAAGTGTCCATGTCGATGCACCATAGATGAAATGTTATACTCTTGCATTCTCATGCATTATGATTGATGTTTCTCATGTTCTAATTTCTATACACTGTAGATCATCTTCCGAGATTTCAAATCTTCAAACATTCTCCTAGACGAGCAATGGAATGCTAAGTTGTCAGACTTCGGATTGGCTCGATTGGGCCCTACAGAAGGACTGAGTCACGTATCAACTGCGGTATGCTCGCTTTAAATTATGGTTATTGTCTCCCTCGTTTGTGTTATTTGAGAAGTAATTCTTTTATTTTAAAACATCCAAATTATAGTACTCGGGATATAGTTCTGGTTCAAATCTCCTGATTAATAACCAAACAACTCGTCTCCTATTTTCTTATTGAAACAAAAAAAGTGACGTATGAAAGACAGCCTTACTTAGCCCCTGTTTGGCAGAAATTAAAATCAAGATTTTAATTTATGTCAAAGTCAACAGTTAATTTTAACCACATATTTCATGGGATCCACAACTTTTCAACCACGTATTTCATCAACTTTTATTAAAATCTAATAAAAATCTGATTTTAATCCCCATCAAACAGGGCTTTAAATCTTTAGTCAGTGTTCATATATTATGTTGTGGGATGTTTTTGACACGATATCAATTGGTGTATTTCTTCTATCGGTGGACTAATAAATACAGTAGAATGGCATTGACTTCTTATTATTTAAACCCAGATCGTTGTAGTGGAAATATTTTAAATTATTAGCTATACTGTATTCTCTACTTTTAATGTGAATACTCAGAATTTGTGATTCAAAATTTAACCTAATTCATGGTAAGAGGTTCATGCAGTATTTATGGTATATCTATTTTCTTCCAAACGCAATGGGCCTTGCGAGGCTTGTTAAAAGTATAACTTGGAATGCTAAATTGCTAATCACAGCTTTAGACACTCTTGACAAATACAAATAGGTTCTTGTCAAGTGTTGTGTCCTGGAACATTATGTTTTTCTTGTACTTGATGCTATGGATGCACGCATTATCAACAACAAAGTAAGCCTTGTTCTGAATTAATTTGAAATCGGATATATAAATACTTTTGTCACTCCGTTTGATGAACCGCTACATCCATTTAGTTGCAATTATCCACATTATTCCATTTCATATTGCTATCTCCTCTGTATGCCTTTTCCTTCCGTCAATGCTCTGTCATTAGTATTTCCCGTTGTAGGTTCCACCATCTTTTCTATGAACTCATACATCTTTGGCATTTTCCAGATTTCTTACAACTGCATCAAGCATCACAAATGGCATAGTTAGACACTCAAATGTCTCTTGCAATTATGTCAAACTATTATCTTATTGGTTTGATTTTACTTTTCATCGCATATTCATCTAGTATCTCATCTGATCAGGTTGTTGGAACAATGGGATATGCTGCTCCTGAGTACGTTCAAACTGGTCGTCTCACATCCAAGAGTGATGTGTGGAGCTATGGTGTCTTTCTTTTCGAACTAATTACAGGTAGGCGCCCCTTGGATCGAAATCGCCCCAGAAAGGAGCAAAAACTCTTAGAATGGATAAGACCATACTTATCAGATACTAAGAAGTTTCAGCAAATATTAGACCCAAGGCTTGAAGGGAAGCATTTCCACAAATCAGCCCAGAAGCTGTCGAATGTAGCCAACCGCTGCTTGGCCAGACATCGAAAAGCACGCCCAAATATGAGTGAAATTTTGGAAATGGTGAATCAAATAGTGGAGGCATCAACCGGGGTAGGCAATCCACAGCCACCTTTGAAACGTAGAGAGCGAAGGCCAACTCCTGGGGAAACTAAAGCTCAAGGTAAAAGGAGACTTATGAATAAGAAAATTGGTGATGGACGTTGACTCATTTGGATGTGCTTATGAAAGCCTGTAAAGACCTGATTGCAAAGGATCAAGAGTGTAAATATCGAATTATTTTCGGTGTATACACAAAAAAGGCTGTTGTACAAGGTGACGACATTTTTTACATCAGACAGAGGGTAATGAGCAGTTAAAACGTTTGCTTTGATCTTCTGCTACAATTTTTCGAGTTTTCCTCTCGGGCTTTACTGCGAACTCTTTACTGCGAACTCGGAGAGACGTAGATGATGACTGCAGAAGCTCTTTATGAGAAATGATGTTAATTACTGATGGTAGCTTTTGATGATAGTAGTCAAGAATTGTGTTTTTATCTTTTATCTGCTGATTTTACAAAATCCGAATGGATAGAAACTACATAACAGTGATAATAGATTTATAATTTTGTTGGGCTGCATTTTTACATTAATATATTTAAGTAGGGAATTTGTGTGAGTGTATTTATTGTGTTTTTATGGACTTTTAATAAAGAAAAGATGTTAGACCTCTTCAGTCCCTGTTTGAGCCATATTAAAATTTTCATTCTCATTATTCTACTCATTTTTAATTACACATTTTTCAATAAAATAATATTTTTCATCACATCAATAACTTTTCCTTCTTTTTTAAATATATATTCTTCATTAATATACTATTTCAAAATATATATTCTTCCAAAATAATGTGGTTCAAACACACTCTTAATATCACGTATCATGCCACCATCAACATCAGAAAACAACATTTCTATTTAAGGATCTTTTGGAAATTACTATTTTTTTGTTTTTGGGGAAAAATTCCATATCTAAGAGTTAACTATGACTCATTTCAAAACTAAAAAATAAGGTTTAAAACTTTAAAAATAAGATATTATTTAATTTTATTTATGAAATAATTAAATAAAAATATATTTTATTAATTAAATATATTAATGCACAATTCTATACAATTTGGTCACACATTTTTGAATTAATTGGCCATAAATTATTTTTTCAGACACAAATCAAAAATCTTATAGGTCACAAATTATTTCACGTTTACAAATTAAAATTTTTATAGGTCAATTTTATTTATTGGTCATAAATTACAAATTTTATAAGTCACAACTCAAATTTTTAGATAACATTATTTTTTAGTCATAAGATATCCAAATTATTGATCACAATCTCAAATTATTGGTCACAAATCTTCTTAATCCCATCACCCACCTACCCAACCCCAATCCACCATGGCACCACCATCGCCACCACCTCCAACAACTATCATTTTCAACTTCAAAATTACAACCACCACAACTACCGTCGCTAAAACTATTGCTACCAACAAGATCTAACAAAACTACCGCAAAAAAAAAAAAAAAACAAAACAAAAACAAAACAAAAATCAGATCCACCACAAAAGCCACACCATCACGACCACCTTCGCTATCACCACCACCACTCCAACACTGTCAACAACCAAATGCCGCACCACAACACTACCATAACGACTTGCGCCACCAATTGAACTATTATGATGGTTGCACCACCACCGCCAACACCATCGCCTGCAGGGTTAATTTAATCAGTGGTGACTAAACTTTGTTATATGTTACCACTTACTCATCGAAATTCAAAAAGTTACTCTTTACTCATTGAACTTTGCTATATATTACTACTTGCTTATCGAAATTTAAAGGTCACTCGTTGCTCACCCAAATTTGAATAAAGTTACTCATTAATAACCAGTATAATTTCCATAATTGTTAACTATAGCAAAATTTAGTGAGCAGCGAGTAACTTTGTTCGAATTTAGGTGAGCAACGAGTAAACTTTTAAATCTCAGTGAGTAAACAGTAATATATTCGATGAGTAACGAGTAACTTTTTAAAGATCGATGAGTAAGTAGTAACCATAGCAAAATTCAGTGGCTATTGACGTCTGCACCATGTGACCGCCACAACCACCAACTACATCAACAACGCCTATACCGATCACCACCCCAACCTCCACCATCTCCACAAATCCATTATGTCCTCCACCTCCACCACAATCGCCACCACCAACAACAAAATTCCCAAACAAGCCATTGCCATCGACATCGCCATCACCACCGCCACTGCCACCTAAACCTCAATACACCCCAAAATCTACTCAAAAACTCTCGCCCCCACAAAATCAAAAGAAGAGAGAAACAAAGCCAGATGGTTAGAAGGCCTCTAATGGGCGACAAGAGGAAAATGTAGAGGAAATTTTGATTCGCCTCTGTTAGGAATCTATAAAGTTCAAAGTTCTACTCACAATTCAAACTAAACAGATTCAAAGCATAAAAAAAAACATAGAAACTAAAAATGTTGAAACCGAATTCTGCTTCCCTTTTTGGCCGGAAGTTATAGGCTCAGGAACAACCCTTCCACGTTTGCAATGGCCATCCACAAAGAGAGGGTTCAACAGAGAACGTACATGTTAAGTTTCTAGTCATCGATCGAGAACGATCTCCCACAATAAAAAATTCTAGCTACAGATTTAGGGAAAAATTGCACCGAAACCAGCCACTATTCCAGGCCTGGATATACCCAAGATTAACCCTCAATCACTAGAAAAATTACCCAGAAACCACCCAAGAGAAAGAGAAGACATACTTCACAGAAGAGAGACCAAGAAAGCAAAAGAAAATGGAATAGTCTAGAATGAATGGAGGTCACGAGTCTCTCAAGGAGACCAAGAGACAAAATATCTTGTAAGACTCAATCTCAACCGTTTATCTCATCCAACGGTCACAAGGGATTCAAACTAGCATAATCCATGTGACCCATTAGCTACCAATACGTGGGTGACACTTAAGCAACATAAGTAAGGATAATAAACAATGTAAATGTCACAAATAACACTAGTCCAGTAGTGTTAGGAGAACCACTAAATCCCACATTCTTCACCTTTGTTCTTATAGCACACTCTCTCTTTCAGTTGCGGATTTGCACATGGAAGGTTGTTCATCATCATTGCCCACTATCTGCAAGAAAAAATTAACATGTGTCAATATGTAACAAAAACAAGCTCAATTTAAATTTTTTTACAAGTAGAATTTTTGTCCCCATGTCTAAGGGATTTTTGTCAGTATGAATTTTAATAAGTTCAACTTCACTTTGAGACAGTTTTTCACGAATAAAATGATACTTCACCTCAATATGTTTTGATCTTTCTTGATAAACAGGATTCTTACAAAGCAATAAAGAAATTTGACTATCAGTAAACATAATAGGTGTATCATGCATGAAATTTAATTCTTTTAAGATTCCCTTTAACCAAATATATTCTT
>CAIGRR010180425.1:0-14706 GCA_903798365.1 Fraxinus sp. 1973-6204 | reverse complement strand
ATATTTATTTTAGTTTCCTTAACTTTACTCGTTCCAACATGAGTGACTTCGAGAGCATGCTAAATATCATATGCCGAATCACAAAAGCTAATTCTATTAAATTCATTTCTATCTAGTGCACAATAAAGAAAATTTTTGGCCTTAGCATTTAAAGATAACTTTCTTCTATCATCTTCATCGTATTCCTCTCTAGATTTGGGAATACTTTGGTCGGGTCTTCCATCAATTTTAATAGTCTTAGTAGGCACATATGGACCATATTCAATTATCTCCCAAATATTATAATCAATAGATTGAACATAGATCATTATCCTAGCTTTCCAATAGTATGCCATCAAAGAAAGGAGGTCAGTTTGTGGAATGCCTTTCAAGATTTTGAAACATGGTTTTAGCCATTTACTCAAGATTGTGAAGTCTTTAAGAAGGTGAGTACCGAGCTCTGATACCAATTGAAAGCCTAAGATTGGCTAACCAAGAGGGGGGTGAATTGGTTTTTGGAACATTTTAATTAATCACTCAAGATTTCAATATAAAGAACACACAAATGATAGAAAATAATTTAAACACAAGTAAGCACGTAAATGGAATAATGTAGTAAAAGCGTTAAGTAAAAGGGATAGAGAGTGTAAATGATATAATATGGAGGTTCGATTTAATGCAATGATCTACGTTCCCCATTACCAAGCTCTTCGGCATGAGTAAGGCCTTTTTCACTATGTTGATTAACTTATGGTGCAATCCAACTATTTACAATGCTTCTGGTGACTTACAACCAAGGAGCACCAATCCTTTTACAATGTTAAGCTTTCCGGATCTCAACACGACCCACAATAAAAAATGAATTTACAAGTGAAATGTTCTCCTCTTAATGAATAATGGATTCAAGGTTAAGAACAAGAAGAGAAGAAGGCAAACACTTCAATAGATGGCAGTGAGTATGACTCAATTGTTGAATTGAAAAACTTTGATAGAAACTGATTTTCTAAGTTAAGAATGATCAAAAGTTTTTCAAGTATAAATTAATTTATAAGAATGAATAAGTAATAAAGATCAATAATTTATCTCAATAAATGCTCACTTATTGCTCTAGAAAAGGTTGGAATTGAATGCAAAGTGAGTTGGTATTTATAGGTGAAAAACCGTCAAAAACTCTGATGTACCGGACGAGGCGTACATTTTATGGTGGTGTACTTAAATTTTCTTTTGTGACCGAGTATGCATTCATCTAATATGTAACGTAGTTTTCATTACTTTAGTTAGGTTTAATGTGGAGTACTGAGTATAAGTTTCTTCATATACCATCTGCGTAGCACACACTATGATCTTGTGAGTGAGTTTTGACTGCATGTATGCGATTTAGGATGGCGATTATCTATTGGTAAGGTAACATTGAACATGAATTGACCTTAATTTAGTTGGTCTAAGCTGAAATATATTCCCCTTATCATAAAATAAAAATTGTTTCATCTTATACTCTTCTTCGAAATCTATTTGACTCGAGTAATTAAGCTCGAGAGGTTTCTCATAACATGATGCCCTATAGTCAACTGACTTGAAGTCATCGGCCCAATACTCGTTAGGGGAAGAAAAGAATAATTTTCATGAAAAATGAGCTTCATTTAAAGATACTAATAAACTATCAGTTTGACATTCATTAGTAGGGGAATACACTTTTTTAATAGTGATGTTTAGCATGTCATTTCTCACAAATTTAAGGATTGAAGTCTTTTTCACAAGAAAATAGTGACACTTAACACACGTGAATCACTTATATATAAAGAGCTATATTTCGAAATGTTCAAAAATAAGGTGATATTTTTGTCAATGTGTTTTCGCTCGTTTCTAGCTGAGATGCCGTTCGAGCGATAAAAGCATAGGTTTTTTTCGCTCATCTAGCGCTCGCCTCTCACTCAAGCGACAAACCTTTTTTTTTTAACGTTTATTCCCAAAAGTTATTTTTTTTTTTTTAATTTTCATCACCTCTCTCGCGATTTTCTCTCTAAAATCCTTGAACTTCTCTCAAATTCGTTGCATTCCTTCACTTATTGACGTCCTACATCCACATTTTGTAGCACAATTTCACTTCTTTATCCATTTTCCCTAATTTTGAAGGTATATTTTAAAATACCTAATTTTTATTTTTTTACTTTGGAGTTTTTGTTTTTCTGTCAATTCTTGCTTCAATTCATAACCTATTATGCATATTTAGGAGTTTATCATGTGCCCTCATGTCTCATTGAAACATTTAGGTTAAAAAATTTAGCTTTTGAATGGTCACATTTTCGACTTAGGGCTCTTCGTGTTGTTGGGATTTTGTTTGTGGTTGGCCTTGTTTTTTGATGGAGTATGGGCTAGGTTTAGATGCAAGATTGATAGGTTGGTGATTGTTGTGGTTGTTGAGGTTGTGGATGAATTGAATTGTGGTTTGAGTGTCTTGCATTCAACCCGCACGCCACATGTTTGATATTGTGTCTTTTCTACATCGTTGTTCATTTTTTTACACATATTTGATCACATACGTTGAGCACACTTTTATAAGTTCATCTATATAATCACATTGCATTTTTGCCTTAGGTTTCATTGAATTTGGGGTTGATGAATTGTCACACAAGGTTACCCACCATTCACATGATGTCATGGCACCGTGTCAAGACATCAATGCATCATGTCACCTATGCGTCAAGGCACCATGGCACCTTCCTTCTTGCATCGTTTAGTTTTTCGCTATGACCTATGTGCCTCATTTTATGTGCATTCATACATATCATTAGTTCATTGTTCAAAGAGGTATGTAATATCTTTAGGTGCATCTATTGTTGTGTTTGTATTGCATACTTATCACATATGCCGCCTAAGAGAGCGAGGACTACTACACAGACATCTGGTGCGTCAACTTCCTATAGTAGGTCTAGGTTCATATCTGCTACTGCCCAGGATGTCTTTGGGACTCAGTTTTCTTTACGACCTATTTTAATAAAATGTGGGGTCATCATATCTGATATTTTCACCAGATCTTGCTGCCATCTTCACTTCACGTGGATAGGAGCCCTTAGTTATTGAGTTGTCTCCCTCGCCTAGTCTTCTTGTCCAGAAATTCTATGCCAATATTCATGATATTAGCGGGTCGACCTTTAGGGTTTTTCTTTGGGGTAGGACCATCAAGATCACTCCTNCGTGGATAGGAGCCCTTAGTTATTGAGTTGTCTCCCTCGCCTAGTCTTCTTGTCCAGAAATTCTATGCCAATATTCATGATATTAGCGGGTCGACCTTTAGGGTTTTTCTTTGGGGTAGGACCATCAAGATCACTCCTAATGTCATCTCTAGTCTTATCTACATTCCTCGAGTAGTTCATCCATTATTTTCATATTTATCTGTGACACCCTCCAGATGGACTCGTTTGTCCTATCGACCTTGTTTAACAGCCCATTAGGAGGGGGTCTTACTGTGATCCGTACTGGATCTCTTCTAACGATCGACATATATTGTTGCGCATTGTGTGCACGAATCTGTGGCCGGTGTCCCATACCTCTTCCATATCCATGGAAAAGGCCAAATTTCTTGTTTTATTACATGGTGACTCCAAAGATCTTCTTACTTGTACATGCCATCAGATTTTATGAGCCTCTCTGGTGATGGGTAATAGGGTAGGTCTTCCTAGGTGCTTGATTCATCGTGTGGTGACAGCTCTTGGGATTACTTTTCCTAAGGGGGTTCCGAGGAAGGTTTCCCGGCTATTGGCCAGACTACCATTTCTCAGAATAGATCTCATGCTTCGTCTGAGCCAGCTGAGCCAGTAGATATGACTATGCCAGCTGAGCCTACTAGTGATCTTCTTTCTTTTGATCCCTTTGATATTCTATCATCTCGATCTAATATCCCTACTTCAACCACTGACATCCCTTCGTCGTCTACTTCTGCTCCACCACCTGTTGATTCTATTCCTTCACCTGCGACTGTTCCGTTGATCCTTAGATCACACTTAAGGGACAGTTGTCTATGCTGATCGAATAGCAGACTCGTATAATGGTGGAGATTGCACAATTGAGAGCCACCCTGATCACTACAAAGCAGAGTTTGCTACACTTCGAGGTTCTGTTGGCTATCTTCAATAAGGATTACGTTGGATTCGTCGACATTAGGATGATGGTGTTGCTTCAGATGATGAGACCGATGGTGATGATGATGATACTGCTGCTACGTAGTTGCTCAGTTATCCCTTGTTTGTTGTGACAAAAAGGAGGAATGGTAGTTAGTATGTCATGATTTGATTTAAAAATATTTTTTTCGAATGTATATGATATGTGAGTTAAACATATTTTTTGACACTTATCTGATGTATATGGTATTTTCTTCGTTTTAGTTAGATGAAGTTTTGATTTTTAGTGATATCAATGTTTGGTTTTGGTGTGTTGGCCTATGTTGGCCACATCATTGATACAATTTTTGGGGTCAACAATCTATTGACCCCAAAAAATGTGTCAACATCTTGCATTGATATTGTATCTTAATTTAGCTTGTATGTTGTTGAATTTATGAATTATTGTGTCAAATTATTTTTTCATGTCACTGTTTCACGTGCTTTTAAACTTGATATTTTAGTTTTTTTTTCAGGAAACAGGTCAGACAAAGGAATAGTAAGACTCAACTGAGTCAGTTAGTTTTGGATAGATTAGAATGAATCTATTTGATTTGTAATACAGATTTTGTCACAAAATATCGAAGGGGGAGTTTGTTTGGTTTTAAAGATGTCGGCAACATTTTGACAAAACTATTATTGAAAAAGAGTTTTTAAAAGTCAAAGTCTCAAGTGGTAAGTTGTATAGGTGAGTTAGAAGTGACTTCGGTTGTCCGTGGGTCGGTTCGGTTCGGTTCGGTTTGGTTCTGCTCGGTTCCAGGGTTCAAATATGGAACGAGGAGAAAAGAGTCACCACAATTTTTCGTTAGCCTATCGCCCAACTAACGCTCGAGTGGTAAAAATATAAGCTGTGTCATCCGCCTAACACCTGGACCTCGCTCGAGCGACACACAGTCGCTCGTCTGTCGCTGAACTGTCGCTCGAGCAATGGTGTATCCCGAGAAAACCTAATTCACATTTTTCAAAGTTTTTATCCGACTTATACTACCCAAAACCTCTACACTATATATATACACACATTCGTTCGAAAAATGGGTGTTGAATATTGAGAGAAACAAGGGATTACTTCCTACATATCATTCTAATAGTTCAACATTCTTTTTGATTTCTTCATAGCATTGAAAACATCAACTTCACATAAATCAAACACCAATACACATATTTCAATTATTTTTCAATAATTTATTAATTGCGGTAATTCAATATAGGATAGTTGTACGTGTGAATTCATTTGAATTAATTAATAACTGTGACTTGTTGCATTTATTGATTGGTAAATTTAAATTTCGCATAAACACATATTCACCCCTCCCTCTAGGTGTTAGTTGGGTCGAATTTCGATATTCGAACCGATGTGCAGGCCAACTTATTAGCAACTCTTATGATCGCTATTGGAATGGAAAAATTATATGAGGCTCGCGATGTTGCTTAAAGAAGAACACCTGTGATGATGACAAGGCCTACAATTAACACCAAACGATTAGCTCCAAAACATAGTATAGTAAAGGCAGCCACTATGTCAACCTAAAACGAATGACTCCAGACGAATTATCTAAGAGGCATCGGGTGGGATTGTGCTTCCACTGTAATGAGATGTGTTCACTCTCTAAGAACATCTTTAAGAGACTTTCTATTTAGAAAAAGTATCTTATCAGTAACAGAGATTATTTTTATCCGTAAAGGGTAAAAAAGAATTACACACTCCAATAATGCTCTCTTTTTTTTATAAAATATTTTTTCGAAGGAAGGAGTCATGCTTCTCTAGAATCAGGCCACTACGCACTTCTGTATTTAATGATTTCTGGTGATGAGGGGATTTGATGAAGGGTGCATGTCCGGAGCTGGTGGGAGCGGCATAAGTAAACGAAAATATAAAGTTGATTATGTATGCTGGTTTACTATAAGTATTCATTAATCATGATAATCTCATGTGATGCCTGGTGGTTGTGTACCTTCTAGAGGATGATGTTTTTTACTTTTTGTCCTTAAGTTTGATATAATTATTGGTTATCATCTTGTTCTTTGGGCGAATGAATCCAAATTTAGCTTAAATATTTCATTTGCATTATGGCCAAAAAAAACTTGCTTTTATGTTTCCAAAAGTGCGACTCCCTCTTCACATGTAATTTCTCTCTCCTTTTTCTTATTGTATCATAAAATGCTCCTTGTTACAAGATTGTGAATAGAATATATTTAAAGTACATTGTAGGATCTTAGGATAGGGTCGATCCATTTTGCTTATCAACTCCGATAATTCGGGTGTTTTGGTGACGTTAGATCGTGGGAATACATAACAGTTCATTTTTCAATATTAAGTGTCAGTTGTCGAGTGATTGAACTAACCACTACGATGAATTCCATGTTGATAAATGCCAAGCATCCTTTGTCAAGTGTAACATAATTTTAAATGATTACGTCCTTGTGCAAATAAATCTTCACCAAGAAGAGCTGTATTACGCTACCCTCATTTGAAAATGAAAGAGAGTAATATGTTCGATCGTTACTTACAAAAAGTATGGTGTAATAAGTTCCACGTCTGGCGATATTGGTAGAAATATGAATGGTACTATTCATCATCGGCAGTGTTTAACTACCGTCTAGTTGGTAGTGCCCTCTAAACTTCACAATTGGACAATTGGTGATGAATTATATTTCATCATGATAACCAATTGTGGAATATGGAGACTTGACACATATCATGCTTGGCTTATCACGATGAAAGTTTTTATCACTTGAATTGAGCGTAACCAAAAAATGGTCACAAATAATCGACTTGTAATCGGCCAATCTAATTAAGACTTCATAATTAGGGTTTTCTTATTTTTTCCTTCGATCTAGTTCTCCAACGCCGTAAATTATAAAAATATTTTAAAATTACCTTTTGAACTACGTATCTCTGAATATCGATTATTCCAAAATACAAATAACTTAGAAAGCAAAAGTACACATAGGGGAATCTAAATATCGTGCATGTTAAAAAAAGTCCAAGCTAAAACTTCTTTGAAATTTTTTTTTTCTTAATTACCTTTCATCAAAGGGCAACAAAGGAAAAATAGTTATTGCAGTCAACTTAATTCACTTTACACTTCTTTTGTGCAAATTTACCATAAATGTTCGTATATATAATTCCACCTCTGGCAATAATGTTAGAGTAAAGAATAATTTTATTCATCGTCAGCAGTGTTCAACACTCATCCACTTGATAGTTGATATTGCCCTCCAAACATCACAATTGAACAATTGTTGATGAATTGTATTTCATTATGATCATCAATTGAGGAATATGGGATCCACTCTGACTTAAATGACATCGAACGAACGCATATGGGATCCACTCTGACTTAAATGACATCGAACGAACGCTATTAATGATGAATAGCATTAATCTAGAAAGATAGCAAAAGAAGAATATTGTTACTCTTTTCCTTTGTCTATATTCAAAAGATGGACCCTGGAAGAGAGTTTTACCTTTATTGCGATTTTTCAAAAAATTGGGTCTGTTTTCTGATACCTTGTTTTGGGAATATAGTATCAATTATTGTTGTCCCATTTAGCTATTAGTACTATGTACTATCAATTCAAGTTTTATTATTTATTATTTATTCTATTTTTTTGGAGAATCCTATGTGAATAATTTTGTTGAAATAATTTGAAACTGGAAATAATTTACCCCATTAGATAAATCAAACTGAAAATTTAGATTGAAAGCATTTTGACCCACAAAAAGAAGGAGATGAAGAAGCTAAACTCAAAATTAATAAACTACCACCCATTTGATTTTTCAGGTAGAATAGAACCGACATTACAATATATTGTGGGAGCTGAAAATATTCTTCGTTTTGAATTTTTTGCCAAAAAAATTCTCTCACTTAACATAATGCCCTTATTGAAAAATGTGTACTCGATCAAGTCGACATGATATGATTTTGAAGTATGTGTTTATTATTTTCTTATTTACTTCAACTTTGGGTAAAACTCACCTATAAAAATGGCTCCTAAGGGAGAATGCCCAAAGTGTT
The DNA here is from genome assembly GCA_903798365.1 of Fraxinus sp. 1973-6204. Taxonomy (NCBI): domain Eukaryota; kingdom Viridiplantae; phylum Streptophyta; class Magnoliopsida; order Lamiales; family Oleaceae; genus Fraxinus; species Fraxinus sp. 1973-6204. Next base: position 6,551 of record CAIGRR010180425.1, on the reverse strand, counting down.
ATAACTCCACGGAACATGTTCCTCAAGCCATGTAAAATACAATTAGATCATTAGAGTCCACAGTCTTCAAAATTAACATCCATGATAACCACCCATTTTTCTCGATGAGTAGATGCTGGAAGTAACTCTCTCGTCATGTCCGCATAACGAGGGTCCCCCAAGAATGTTACAACTCTTAGCATAATGATTTGATTATATATTACGTTGTTCGAAAAAAGTATACTTTATGGGCTTTTTAAACACATTGAACACTCTCACTTTACAAGCCAATTTTTAAGGATGATTTCTGCACGGAAGTGGTGGTTATAACATTTTTGGGAGACCCTCATTATACGGACATGACGACCTGGGAAGAGTTACTTCCAGCATTAACTCATCGAGAAAAAAGGACCAACGGTATCTGGAGTCGCTCACTACTGTAATCGTCATACGTAGCATACATGTGACGCTTGATTATTTAATACATTAATATTGTAATTTTTATTGCCTCTTGCTAAATCATTAACTGCCACATGCATATCACGTAAGGCGACTACAATAGTGAAGAGCTGAAATAGCATTATTCTTATACTAATATTCCCATTTGTCACAATGTTATCTTAGAAGTAGAGGAACCGACAATTTTTTATGGACAGCAATAAAAGTAAAATATTTTTCCACGAAATTCTCTGTTCAAATTGTGACCAAATTGAATTACTTTGAAAATAAATCCGAAGATCATGATAAGTGTCACGTCTTAGGATACCCCATTCAAGTCCTTATCAATAAACCAATTCGCCATGCATATATTCTGTGATAATCTGTAGGACCATTCTGCTACAGTAAATGTCAATAATCTGCAAATACTTCCAAATTTTTCTTGAATGATATGAATGCTGCTTTGCCATGTCTATCAACTGTTTGATATAAAGTCCCTTTAATGCTTAATTATGCCTTACAGGCTTACACCATGTCAACATCTGAAATATGGAGGCCCCATTCACGAGCATCTTTGAAAGTACCTTAAATGATCCCGTTAATGAAAGAGCTATTGTAATGGTAGGAATGTAGCTGTAATAGTACTCGGTTGCACGAGGGAGTGTCTTTCAATTATGCAATAGCAATTTAAGATTGATCTAAAGTCCATTCAAATTCTGCGTGAGGGATTCGAGCTTGAAAAGCTCTCGTGCATAGGCGCCCATATTGCATCACTAGAAAATTTCTTGAAATCAGTACAAGAATCAAAATTATGGGCAGTTTTCAGACCAAGGAAAAGAGCAGCCCTGGTGAAGAAGTTGTGGAAGGCTTGAAAAACAAGGTGAGGCTTCTACAGGGGGAGATGAATGAAATAATGAGCATTAGGGAAAGTGAGAATCAAGCTTACGAGCACGAATTGGTCGTTTTTGCATTTAAACAAGCCGAGTGGAGGAGGGAACGGAGAAGATTGAAAGACGAGGGGAAGAAGTTGAAGAAGATATTAGAAGAAAAAGAAGAGAGGTTGAGATGCACGGAGGAAAGTGTCGTAGTGAGTGAAAAATGTAAAGATGAATGTCAACTATTCGACAAAAGATCAATTTTAGTGCATATCAAGGAGGAACAAGCTCGGCGAGATGAGACTGTAGAGAAGTGGAAACAGCTTTATTTTGCAATCAAGGTTGAGCTTGATGATCTTATTCAAAGGACACATCAAGGTACATAATTGCATTATCATAATTATATAACTACATATGAGTATTTTTATTTTTTATTTATTTTATTTTTTTGGTTCTAGCAGCTAAGAATATTTTGACTATATTTTTCATAGTAGGTTCCAAGTCCAGGTAAATAAGCAGGAACATTCATTTCCTCGGAACTTGTAATGAACCTAATGGAGCGCTGGAAATAATTTATGTAGCCGACCTTGGATTTATTAGGAAGAATAAGTTGTTCTCTGTTGTTTTGTAGAAGAAAGACTTTGTTGGAGAGGCAAGGAAGAAGAAATATTGTTGGAGCTGAAGGAGGAACTGAGAGCCAAGGAAGAAAAAATTGCACTTCTACAAGCAAAGTTAGATTCAATGAAGCAGCAAGAATCCAAGAGGGAGAGAGAGATTGACATTTTAAGACAAAGTTTGAGAATTATGAGCCACAGGAAGAAGGCAATGCCAGCTCAAGGTCACGATCGATATCGTCCAACAAAGGCCATTCCATGAATTTTACACATGTAAAACAGCATATATTTTAACTGTTATATGTGATTATAAGTTCATATCCTTAGGAGGTCCTTTAGGCCATTCTACATAGCAGAAACTTGTTTTATGATTACCTCTGCTCAGCTTTCTTGTTGAGCTAGCACTCAAGTAATCGACTAATAATAGTGCTCAGATTCCTTGTCTTTCACGGAGCATTGTGTCGATAAATTTGATTACAGGCAAATCATTACAACAATTTTCTTAGCTTAGATTCCTGGAAGTAGCTTCTCTTAACACGAAGCTGAAGTAGACTTGTGAGGGCCAAGGTTATAAAGAGCTCAACTGAAAGGGAATAGGGACGAATATTCGGTGGTTGGGAATAGAAACGCTGCCAACATCCTGGGAGGGTCATGGTGTAGGATTTCTTAAACAAATGAAAATTGCTTAGACCTATGAATTGGATTTTAAATCAACTTTCAAGATTCAATTTCTTCAAGAATTCTCTCTCAGGTGTGTTGAGTTTGGTTATAAATCAGACTGCTTAGCCTTAAACTTGTGATTTGGCAGAATACACTGAAGAGGCGGAGGTTTTATATTTCGAGTTGAAAGGTACGTTCATACATTTCTTCTGACTGACTTGTATACTTCTTTATGTACTTGAATGAATTACAAGTGATGCTCCCTCTATTCCAAGAAGAATAATCTTTTGCCTAAAAATGGTAAACATACACACCAACTTTTAAGTGTAAGTAGAGGTGTAAAACAGGTCAAACTAGACGAGACCAACGTAGCCAGCTTAATGGCCAGACAGGTGGGCCAGGCCAAAACCACGAGAAAAGTTGCATAGGACTACAGAGGCTCGACCCACTTTCAGACTGTTAGGTGTGGGTGTCCTTAACTTCGATGGAATCACGATTCGGAAAGAATACAAAAGCTTTAAGATTGTTTCAAGTTAAAAATTCCAAAAATCCGTACTCACAAAAATATTAGAAAAATATGACTTGTACATAAGCAATTACATAATAGTTTACATACGGTGAGATGTAGAAAAGAGTGGAGAAGGGGGTTTTTTTTTTTTTTGGTTGAAATTCTAATCCAATCATCTCTCATCATATCATGCGTATGTAAATCATTATATAAACTTATTATATACAAGTAGCACAATCGAAAATATTACGATTCCATAGCTCCCAAGATTAATTAGATTAGGGGTCTCACACTATTAGTGTCAAACTTGATGAATTATGAGTGTTCTTAACGCAGACAAATTTGTGTTTAGAATGAATTTGACCTTATGTTAGATACACAGAACTCGATATAAATGAATAGGTATCTATTAAAGTTTGTCAACTGTCCCAAAACACACTAAAATAACATGTTTGTAAGACTGATTTTGTGTACACCCTCTAATATACGAGGACCAGCAAACTGATTTTAGTAACTGACTGGAAAAAGTGCCAAGGATAAACCTTCACTGCTGTATTATTCACTCTTCAAAGCTCATATTTCCTGTAGATGTCAGAATTATAGCCATTGGAAGTCAATAAACTTCTATAATAATCTCAAAAAACTTCAGAAATACTTGAAAGATTACCATAAAGACAATAAAATATCATGTATATTCCTAAAAAACTTGAATTTGCGCTCAGGAAATAAAAAGGTACCCCAATGTAAACGCTGGGAAGGTTTACAAGTAGAAGAATTTTGAAAAATGTGATTGATCAAAGAAAAATGGGATTAGTGCAAGAAAACGAAATCATCAAAATGGGAAGATCACAGAGATACAAGTCCACATAAGGCTGAGTTTAGCATGTTCTCAGTCTCTAAAGGCATGCTACTTCTAGAGAAAAAAGTTACTCGTAACAAAAGATTTATAATTGGATTGAAGTCTAGAAGACTGAAAAACTAGCCTATAATAGCTTATGATTAACCATAAAGCATGAATCCATATGTATACTGCTTTCACATTTTTCAGATTTCATCTAGTAAACATGACAATTATACATCAAAAAGAATACATGCAAAAGGACCAAAAACCATAACAGGCACTATTTATTGAAAAGGGGACAATGGATAACAGCTTGCACATGGTCGTACATATTAGCACATGAAGACATACTTGAGCGTTTCATAACACATATAACTAGTGTGCGTGAAGAAACACACCTACTTCATGTATAGATTTCTAACCATCATTAGATTAGCAAGCACAAAAAAGAGAAGGAAACTGATCGTAAATCTTAAGTTCAAAAGTGCGCGAAGCCGACTGATACTTTTTGTATAGTACAGTGCAAAGTCAATATTCATGTGGTCAAGGCCCCTAAATGTTTGAATCCCAACCAATGTAAAAATGAGGGCAGCAAAGGAGTTATCTACCATAGGGTTTTCCACATTGTACTCCTAAACCCTAAAACCTACTTCAGACTAAATTCTTTTAAGCTCTCTCGTCAAGATCCCAATGTCTACTAGTTGGAGTCTTTATGCCACTGTCAATACTACTGTAACATCTTTGACTGCATTGGATAGGATTAAAAAGAGAAAAAAATGAAAAATCTAATATATTGTTTTGAACTGCAATACTATCTAAAGGTGTGTACGAAATGTGCTTTTGGTTTCACAGTGCCCCCTTTACATAATCCAGTGATATCAATTGTATCAAATTTTACATACTTCTATCCAGTGTCTCACTTTGATATCAAATGTAATCATCTGACCTTTGACAAACTCAAGCAATGTGGTGTTAGCAATACGAGTAATTTACAAGGATCGACACAAAAATCGTAACATGAAATCTATCAACCAACTTAACATTGTACCTATTCATGCGATCAAAGCTGATTCTAATTTGACGTCTTATGAGAAACTTCCGTAAGTACGACGAGTACTTTTTAAGTGGTCCAAAGGAAAGTTTTCTAATATTTTGCTTTCCTTATAGATAAAAACTAAAACCTTCACATGTTTGAAAGAAAAAAGTTACCTTCAAAAGGATATCATCATTTCATAATTAATTGTGCCAATGTTATGAACATTTTATCTATTTGTATGAAGAGAGTTAATGATTCATTCCTCAATAGTTTGTGCCCAACATTATAAAATTACAAAATAAAAAGAATTGGTCAAAACAATGGTAGATTTTGTAACTTAATATTGGCATGTTCCCTATATATGTAGAAAACTGTAAAATTTAACGTGTACAAATATAAACAGTTCTCATGCCCAGAATAGAATTTATAACGACGATTTTAAGGAAGTGTCGAAGCAGATCTTTTGAACATAATTTTCAATTAAGATACCTGAGTTGAACATCTCTACCTGGACAGTTGGATATTTGGTAGAAGAAACTGCATACAAGAATCGACAAAGGCAGATTTATGCATCTTATTGGGGTAAATTTGGATATCCTTATTAAATAGATAACTCTTGGTCTTCAACTGGTTGTGACCCATTAACAGTTTGATAGTTCGATAAACGGATGAAGGCAACCATCAGATTACTACACATGCACGTACATATGGCATCTTAGTCTCTGCAAAAATTGGTACCTCTAGCAGCGAAATGTAATAGAAATCCTCCATATGCTGCATTAGTGCACTTCCATCTCTAATGGACCGGAAAATATTTATCTCCGTGTTCAATATTTTCTCAACCAGTTCCTTTTCACCTTTCATCTGTTCTCAACCAATAAAAAAACGCAACATTAGAAGAAATCTAGACTTGGAAGTGTAAAAACAAAGGACTAGGTCAATGATTAAGAAAAGTCATCTATGATAAGCAGGCACAATTCTTTAGATGCGTGCTGTAAGATGCTGCTACATCTCTCAGCCAAAGTGTTTCTAAGGTTGAATTAGCTATACACCTCACGATTAGCTAAACTCCAAAAACTTTCAATCAGTTTACTGAGAGATAGAAACTTGATTTAAGTAATCGACGTAAGTAGAAATTTTGAGCTAGAAAAAATAGTTACAGTGATTGGATTATTTTTTCAGCAGTGGTCGTTGAGACATTGAGTGCACATGCTTACAATCCGATTACTTAATTGTACTTCGAAGTATATTTCACCTGACTAAAGTTATATATTGGTCAGACACTAACAAACTAAAGAAACGCATGACTGTTAAATAATCTCAAAAAAGCATACAAAGTCACCAGAGAAGAGTCTTTTCATAAATCTTTTCGAGGTCTACATTGTCACAGGTAGAGAGGCATATGTACATGACTATCTATAAAGAGAAGTAGTGGCAGAGATGTTTTCTCTACCATTCTCTGAAGTTCCATTCGTCAACATACAATCTTCACAGGTCAATTTATTCTCAAGTTTCTCTTATCTTTTTTTGAAGTTCTTCATTTCCCTTCGAAAATCAACTTTTGCAACCACAAGCTTATAAGGGAAGATTGCATGAATCA